>JASFAX010003038.1:0-43829 GCA_030737875.1 Allium sativum
TAGCAGGGGAGGTTATGGCGAAATTTTTCAAAAATTTAGGGTGTTAGCCAATTTTTGAAATTTTGAAAATTCTCAGAAACTAAAGAGTTGGAGAATGGAAGCCAGATCGAACGTTGAGCTGATTAATCAAACCACTTTCGACTTTGTTCCTTTTCGGGGACGAAAAGTTTTAAGTGGGGGAGATTGTAACAACCCGTAAAATCTGGGCCAGTTTAAATTTTTATTTTGGCAATTTTAGCGAATTTTGATTATTTACAATGAATTATTTTAAATAAAATCAACGAGAAGTTTAGTCTGAATAGAATTCGATCGTATATATTATATACGTCGTCGTTAGAATATAAATATTTATATATAATTATAAATAGAATTGAAAATGGCGCGGTAGTTCGATAATTCGATTTCAAACTTCAATTGAATGTACCGGGTGCAAAACAATCGGATTTTATTGAAACCAAAAACATTAGGATCTAATTGATGATATCTTTCTAACGGATGTAAGAAACTGAGATTTCACTTTAAAAATTGAGAGATATGTCCAGTTGAAAATTCTGAATAGTCGCTATGGAATTCAGGCCCTTAAAAATGGACATTTTGCAAATGACCTCGGATCTCGACGAAACCAGTTTTGTTGGGTCCGTGATGTCGAGTTATTGCTAGGTTTCAAATTTCATAATTTTTCGAATCAATATGTGAGCGTGGCAAAGGAAAACGCGTTTGACCCGTTTCAGTTGATTTTAATCGACTGGAAATTGGCCATTTTTCTAACGGCCTCAGAATTTGATGAAACTAGTTTTGTTAGAAACCGTATTGTCAATACGAAGCTAGAAAATATTTTTCTGCAATTTATAAAGTTAGTTTGTGACCCCGGTAATTTGAAATGTACGTTTAAAATTCAATGTAATGATTTAAATGTAAATGCAACGGAAACTGATCGAAACGGTCGATTTAGCTTGCGGTACATATCCCATTGTGTTCGGAATGGGGGTAATTAGCTAGGGGCGACAGTCGGTGGGCTAGATTTCGAGTTAAAACGGAAAGTCAACTTTAAATTGAATTAAATAATTAAATAAAAAATATATATATATATATATATAACCCTCCCCCTTAAAAACCCGCTGGCCCCCTTTTTATTCTCAAATCGATTTCAAATTAAAAAAAAAAAAAAAAAAAAAGGGGGAAGAGGCGACGAAGGCGGGGAGGAGCCGCCGCCCTCCCCAAGGGCCACCGCGCCTCGTCAACGACCCCCCCCCTCTCTTCCACCTCGACCGCGATGCAAGAAGACCCCCCCCCCTCGCCAGGAAACAATCGCGAAGGACCCCCCCCCCCCCCCCCCCCCCCCCCACCCCCCCCCCCCCCACGTCGAAGCCTGGAACCCTGCCGGCGACACCTCCGACGCCTGACGCCGCGCCCAAGTCGGGATTCCGACCCCCTCTTCTTGTCGTCGCCGCCTACTAACAGCCCTCCCCTCTCCCGAACTTCAACTGTAAGTTTTCGTTTTTTTATTTATTTATTATTTTATTTACTATTTTATTTCTGTTTTATTTTAACAGATTTAAAACGGATTTTTTTTTTTTTTTAGAAAAATAGAACTGATTTTTATTAATAGTTAACACTGAATTTTTATATGGATAAAAACTGAATTTATATAGTTTATAAACTGAGGTTTATATTGTTTAGAAACTGAAATAAAACTGATTTTTTAAGAATATTAAAACTGATTTTATTTTAAAGGGTTTAAACGTTAAAATAGAAAAGGTATGATCTTTATATGTTTAAAGTGATTAAAAATATGATTTTTATATTTTTAGAGTATTAAAAATATAATCTTTACTATATAGAAATCTTTAGATTTAAAAAGGGGAAATCTTTAGATTTAAAAAGGTGAAATCTTTAGATTTAAAAAGGTGAAATCTTTAAATTTATAAAGGCGAAAACTTTATATTTATAAAGGCGAAAACTTTATTTTTTATAAAGGCGAAAACTTTATTTTTATAAAGGCGAAATCAATATTTTGAAATGGAATTATTATCTATATATTAGCGGTAAGGAAATAGAATTTTTATATATTGAACTTCGATAGAAAAATAGAATTTTTATATATTGAACTTTTGAAATAAAAATTCGATTTTTATATATTAAATAGCGAAGTAAAAATTCGATTTTTACATATGTAGTGGCTACGGGCAACGAAGATGACGAAGGTGCGATAGCGATGAAGTTTTCTATCAGTGAAGTGCCGTGGAGCTAGGATAGCTATAGGTGAGAACTTCTCACTCAAATTCTACTTTTCTAGTTATATATATATATACTAGGATGCAGACGGTGCTTATTAGAAGCACCCGACACCCGTCCACAGACCATGGACTTGTTTGTTTGACTGTTTGGTGATTGATTGCGATATTGGTTTGAATGTGATTTGTGGTGTGAAAAATCGAATCGATAAATTGGTTAGGATTAGACGTGCGCCGTTATAAGGCGGAGGAGTAAGGCTAGGTTAGACCCTTACTCCAAGTTTTGTGGTTTGCAAAATGGAATTGATTTGATTGATGTGTGAATGGCGTGGGCCTTCACTAGACCGGGGATAAGGCTAGGCCTCGTCCCGTTTCTAGTATCGTGCCGTTATGCCGCCGAAATTTTCTAAAATATGTTAGAAAAATAAAAATATCATTTTATTGAATAAATGAATTGAATAGAAATTCATAGATTGAAATAAAATGTTTTATCGTTAAAAATATAAATTTTAACGTGAATAGGAAAATAGTGAAGTGAACAAGATAAAATATTCATTTACAAACCGGACGGTTTGTTTTATGTACACCTATTTGAATGACATTGATTGGGACGATAAATTTCACACATCGCCCAACAGCACAAATAAAATAGGTGTTTGATTGTTTGAAACCCCACACGGGTGTTGGGATGAAATTTGAAGTTCACTCATCCTGATTGATTAAATATGTCGATCGATTGATTGACAAGCTGCTATAAGCGTTAAATGTCTATATTTGATGCTTATACAGTGTAGTGCACTTTGGTTGATGGTTGATTATTCATCATTGTTGATATATACATGTGTTGTAGAAAATCCATATAATTAACATTATATGGTAATTGATTGGGCCTCATTCCAGTTTCGAAAAAAAAGAAATATTTGAAAAAGAAATATTTGAAATAGAAATATTTGAAATAGAAATATTTGAAATAGAAATATTTGAAATAGAAATATTTGAAATAGAATATTTGAAAATAGAAATATGTGAAGCCGTGAGGATTAGATTGACGCCATTTTGACGTGAACGATATTTATATCGATTTTATTCATTTTAAAATGAATATTGAAAAGTGATTTCGAAATCGAATATTTTGAAATGAATTGAATTGAAAACGATTTCGAGATGAATTGAATTGAAAACGAATTCGAATTGAATTGAAAGCGAAGGAAATAAATTCAAATTGAATTGAAATTTGAATTGAATAGAAATGGATTTTAAAACGAATTTATAAAGAAGAATTCAATTTTGATTTGAATTGAAATGGAAGTTGAAAATGTTTTTTGAACCGAATTCAAAACTATTTATATAATTCGTTTTAAATAAAAATCGACGAAGTATATATTATATATATTATATATATAATATAATGGCCTGAATAGAACGCGCCGCGCCGCGGCAGTTCGTGAATTTCGACCATTTATTTCAAACGGACATTGCGGGAGATCCGACCGTCGGATTCTCCTAAAACCGGAACCGTTGGGTTCGTATCGAAAAGAGCTTTCTAATGAATGTTAGAAATTTGAAATCTAACGGTTGGATTTGGAGATACGTCCAAATCAAATTCGAAAAAGGTCGCTGTAAGTGCAGTTCGATGGCCGTTAATGGAAATCGACTGTACGGGCCTTGATAAAATTATTAAAAATAGTAATAATTTGTGTAAAATCATAAGAAATGATTTGTGAAAGTTTGGGATGAAAAACTCCATATTTGAAAAGATAAAAATAGATTTTTATCGAAATGAACTAGTTTTGAACTAGAATTATAATTCTATTTATTTTTAAATAAATAAATTGAATTTGAAATGGTTTTGAAAATAATCAAAATTTCCAATGATTGCATTGGAGTGGATTTGAATCGAAATTGTCTTCGGAATATTTCGATGTTGGAATTCGTGATATTACAGGTGTTGTTATGGAAATTTGAAAGATATATATTTGTATCGTTATTTCCAATACGACATTTGTTAGTCGTAGAATTCGATATTGAATATAAGCCGATATATTTTCTATTCAGAGCCTTGTATTGAATATCGAATGTGATTTGGGTTTGTCGTGAATGGTGTCTTCACTAACACTGTTCTTGAACCCAGTTGAGAAAAGATTAAATCTTTTTATTTAGATTTAATGAAGTGTACCAATTAAATGATATTTAATTGGAATTGAATTGATATTGATTTTTGGGTTTATCGTGAACAGTGTTTTAAATAACACTTGTTCTTTAACCCGATAATTAATGAATGTGATTTGGGTTTGTCGTGAATGGTGTCTTCACTAACACTGTTCTTGAACCCAGCTGAGAAAAGATTAAACCTTTTTATTTAGATTTAATGAAGTGTACCAATTAAATGATATTTAATTGGAATTGAATTGATATTGATTTTTGGGTTTATCGTGAACAGTGTTTTAAATAACACTTGTTCTTTAACCCGATAATTAATGAATGTGATTTGGGTTTGTCGTGAATGGTGTCTTCACTAACACTGTTCTTGAACCCAGTTGAGAAAAGATTAAATCTTTTTATTTAGATTTAATGAAGTGTACCAATTAAATGATATTTAATTGGAATTGAATTGATATTGATTTTTGGGTTTATCGTGAACAGTGTTTTAAATAACACTTGTTCTTTAACCCGATAATTAATGAATGTGATTTGGGTTTGTCGTGAATGGTGTCTTCACTAACACTGTTCTTGAACCCAGCTGAGAAAAGATTAAATCTTTTGATTTAGATTTAATGAAGTGTACCAATTAAATGATATTTAATTGGAATTGAATGGATATTGATTTTTGGGTTTATCGTGAACAGTGTTTTAAATAACACTTTGTTCTTTAACCCGATAATTAATGGGATGTGACTTTGGGTTTATCGTGAACCGTGTTTTAAATGACACTGATTCTTTAACCCAGTCACAGATTAAAACTAAGTGGAGTTTTAATGAATCTTTAATTAGATTGAAAAAGATCGAGAATGGAGTATCACCAGTTTTGCTCCAGGCGATAGTTAAATCTTTAATTAGATTTGAACGTGAAATTTAGAAACTAACTGTCGGTTAGCTAAGTAGAATGGTTTTCTGGATATTGATCTGATGTTGGTTTCGGCCTTCGGGGTTAATATTTGGGAAATTATTCTCTTGATTAATTTACGGTTAGTGACTGATGAATTGGAATGAGGCGTATGTTGTGTTTGTGTAACACTTATTTAAAATATACGCGAGTTATTCGGAAAGACCGGGTTTATCCCATTCTGAATAACTGATGCGACGATAAGTCGAAGATTAAGACGATGGTTGAAGACCGGAGGTCTTCACGTCGTTTGGGGGATAACTGATGATCTTGATTGGGCTGTACACTCAAGAAGATGGAAACAGTTGGTGATCGTCCAGACGTACTTGGAGATCGATGGATATGCGGGGTACTAGGTGCTCCCGGTTTCGTTCAGACCCAGAACGGACTTGTAAATGGACTGTGTGTCTGACATCGGATTTCATTCTGTGTGACTGATATCGGTTGCATAGGATGGTTTGCCTGTGTGGCATGCTAAGATGCAAATGATCAAGGCTTCTGTTGAAAAGCAAAGTCTTGTGGTTGGTGATCAAAGCACGGCCTTTGTGGCGTAGCTTTGTGTAACGTTTACTTCGCGAGTTTCACACCAGGTATGAACCAAAAACGGGAGACGGACCTCAGGGAGGACTTGCGTTTCTTTCTAGCTAGAAGTGGCGTCAGTGGTTTTACACGCCCTGACGAGTTTGACTTATGTGGTTGTTGCTGTTGCGAGGCGCCTCGGATATATCGGTCGTTCTCGAACCGATGGAGTCATTTGTTGGCTCATTGACACCCCAAAGGGTGGGGAAACGTAGTGTTCAGGCATTTTAATCCACATCGGTGGACCGGCCCTGACGATCCAAAGGCTTGACTGAGTACTTGCCTGAGGGGCGGGCTAGAGCGTCTCGAATCGGTTGAGGACTATCTTTTGCCTCGGTTCATAGACAGAAATCCAATTTCCAAATACGTAACTTTGCGGTTTTATTTGTAAACCTATATATGGCGACATAGTGGCATGGGACGCTCATGTCGCCTATGATTGATACTTATGATTTGAAGTTGTTTTATACACTATGCACTTATAATAGTATCAAATGATTTGTTTTAAACGTATCAAGCATTCTTTAGCTGTTATAAGGGAAAACCCTATCCCCCGGCTTGCGATTGCATTGTGTGATAGGACCTGGGTCTTATAACAGCTTCATTTTTCATTATTTAGCATTGCGCTGTTTGTTTTATGCACTGGTATTCTTGGGAGGAAACCCGTTCCGTGTTATACGGCGTGGTCCCTTGATTTACCTGATTTAAAATAAAGATTAATAACTGTTTTAGTTCTCACACCAGTCACATGACTGACCTGGAGTTTATTGTTTTAACCTAAACTCTGGGTGCCCTTATTTTGACACGGGCAGCTAGTAGTTTTGGTTTTGCAGATTTATATTCACAGGATCCTGGTTTACAGCTGGAACGATATCCGGAAAGCTTTGTATCCGTATATCTTCTTCTAGTTGTGTATAGTATTATTTTCCGCTGCTATGTATTTAAATGTAATTTAAATCTCTGATATTTCTGTGTAATATTCATTTTTACTCTGTATATTCTTGTAATCTGATGCATTGTTGTAATATACAATGAAGTGTTCTTTGATATGCGTTCTGTTGTGGTTTGTTCTCGAACTATCCGACGCTTTCCTTTACGGGGAAGTTGCGGGTCTTTACACCAATCAATTACCATATAAAGTTAATTATATGGATTCCATACAACACATGTATATAATAGCATTGAAAAATAATCAACCATCAACCAAAGTGCACTACACTGTATAAGCATCAAATATTGATATCTAACGCTTATAACAGCCTGTCAATCGATCGATCGACATATTTAATCAATCAGGATGAGTGAACTTCAAATTTCATCCTAACACCCGTGTGGGGTTTCAAACAATCAAACACATATTTTATTTGTGCAGTTGGGCGATGTGTAAAATTTATCGACCCAATCAATATCAGTCAAATCAGTGCATATAAACAAATCGGCCGATTTGTCTATAAATATCTATTTATTCACTTTCACGTTAAAAATTATATTTTTAACGATAAAATATTTTATTTTAACATATGAATTTCTATTCAGTTCATTTATTCAATAAAATTGATATTTTTATTTTTCTAACATATTTTAGAAAATTTCGGCGGCATAACGGCACGATACTAGAAACGGGACAAGGCCTAGCCTTATCCCCGGTCTAGTGAAGGCCCACGCCATTCACACATAAATCAATCCATTCATTTCACCAAACAATTCAATTTCACCAAACAATTCAATTTCAAATCAAATCATCTAACTAATCTATGCAACCAAACAAACAAGTCCATGGTCTGTGGACGATTGTGTCGGGTGCTACTAAGCACCGTCTGCATCCTAGTATATATATATGACTAGAAAAGAAATTGAAGAGTGAGAAATTCTCACCGATAGCTATCCAACTTCACGACACTTCTAATGCAGGAAATCTTCACTGTTCTCGCCTCTTATCATTTTCTTCGCCCGTAGCCACTACATATATAAAAATCGAATTTTTACTTCGCTATTCAATATATAAAAATCATACTTTTACTATGCTTTTCAATATATAAAAATCACATTTTTACTATGCTTTTCAATATACAAAAATCGAATTTTTACTATGCTTTTCAATATATAAAAATCGAATTTTTACTATGCTTTTCAATATATAAAAATCGAATTTTTACTATGCTTTTCAATATATAAAAATCGAATTTTTACTATGCTTTTCAATATGTAAAAATCGAATTTTTACTATGCATTTCAATATATAAAAATCGAATTTTTACTATGCTTTTCAATATATAAAAATCGAATTTTTACTATGCTTTTCAATATATAAAAATCGAATTTTTACTATGCTTTTCAATATATAAAAATCGAATTTTTGCTATGCTTTTCAACATATAAAAATCGAATTTTTACTATGCTTTTCAATATATAAAAATCACACTATATATATTTCTATAAAATCTCGGTAATATTATTTTCTAAAAATCATACCAACATTATTTTCTTAAACTTGCTATACTAATTAGTGTTGTAATTAGTTAAGTTAACTACCTTTAAACAAAATAAAAACGTTACTGTATAATCACCTTTCTTCTCGGTTGTTCACAGCAGAAAGCACCCATCCGTGCCAATTGAAAAGCCATCGCCACACTCTATTTCACATCGCCGGAGGATCATCGAAGTTCGGCGTCGGCGATGGGAGCCACGGCAGCGTCTGGCAGAGGGGGCGACATGGTCTTTGCGATGGGGGTTTTCTTCGATCGAAGTATCGATCTGGGGGGGGGGGAAGTCTTTGACGCGAGGAGGGTGCTTGGAGGTGGGAGGCGGGGTTCGCTCCAGGAGGCGGCGGCGCGTCAGTCTCGACGGCGGCGTGGAGCGCGATTAGGTTTAGGAGGGTTTTTTTTCTTTTTTCTTTTTCTTTTAAAATGAACGGGGTGGGGGTCTGAGGAAAGATAAGGGAGAAGGTTTTTTTTTTAATTTAATTATTTTATTTTCCACCAAAAAGCAACTTCTATTTTCGACTTCAAAACGAGGCCCACCGCCTATCGTCCATAGCGTTTTACCCTCATTCCGAACACAATGGGACATGTTTCGTAGGTTGATTCGATCGTTTGAATCAGTTTCCGTTGAATTTATATTTAAATCATTATATTGAATTTTTAAACGTACATTTCAATTTACTGAGGTCACATATTAACTCTAAAAATTCCCGAAAAATATTTTCTAACTTCGTATTGACGATACGGTCCTAACAAAACTAATTTCGTCGAATTCTGAGACCATTGGAAAAATGGTCAATTTCCAGTCGATTAAAATCAACTGAAACTGGTCAAACGCGTTTTCCTTTGCCACGCTCACATATTGATTCGAAAAATTATGAAATTTGAAACCTAGCAATAACTTTACATCACGGATCCAACAAAACTGGTTTCGTCGAAATCCGAGGTCGTTTGCAAAATTTCCATTTTTAAGGGCCTGAATTCCATAGCGACTATTCAGAATTTTTAACTGGACATATCTTTTGATTCCCGCTATGAAATTTTGATTTTCCGGATTCGTTGGAAAGATATCATCAATTAGATCCTAATGTTTTTGGTTTCACTAAAATCTGGATTGTTTTGCACCCGGTATGTTCAATTGAAGTTTGAAATCGAATTATCGAACTACCGCGCCATTTTCAATTCTATTTATAATTATATATAAATATTTATATTCTAACGACGACGCGTATAAATATATTCGTTCGAATTATATTCAAAATAAATTTATCGTTGACTATATTTAAAATAATCTATTTTAAATATTCAAAATTCGCCAAAATTGCCAAAATAAAAATTTTAAACTGGCCCAGATTTTCGGGTTGTTACAATCTCCCCCACTTAAAACTTTTCGTCCCTGAAAAGGAACAAAGTCGAAAGTGGTTTGATTAATCAACTCTACGTTCGATCTGGCTTTCATTCTCCAACCTTTTAGTTTCTGAGAATTTTCAAATTCTTCAAAAATTTGGCTAACACCCTAAATTTTCGAAAAATTTCGCCATAACCTCCCGTGCACCGGGAGCATCGGGGAATTCCAAATAGCTTCCTCGGTCCTTCAGATCTCAAAAAGAAAAAGAAAAAGCCAAGCGGCTAGCCAATAGGCTCATAAAATCATCATCACCCAAACAAATCAGTAAATTATGTAGTAAACATGTACCTATTTGTCGGGCAAACAAATTTTATTCTCTGCTCTAGCCTCCTTGCTATGACCTGTTCAATGATATACATGTATATGCAAGCATATGCGACCAAATTTCAATACAATTCAATATTTGGTTTAATTAGGCATAATGGTTCAAAATTATCAAACAAATAAACAAACAACACAAACACCAATCAATTAGTGAATTAGAATTTCAAATTCATAATTTGATATATATACAAAAATCATGTTTTTGATGCCAATTCACAACAATGTGTCCTAGCTATATATATAGGTTTTGGTTCTCACACCAGCCTAATGGAAATATATAGATATCACACCTTCGAAACACGAACATAAATACTGATGATGTCATGACAATCATCAGTACCATTTCCGGGCGACTAGAACGTGATTCTATATCTATCCAGTATATTAAAACTTCGAATATACGTTCATGACGCGTATATGCAAAATCTTTATATACTCGATTGTCCATATTCAAAATAAATAAATAATCAAATACATTTAAAACGATTTAAATTTTCAAAACAAAATTGTTTTCATTTGAAAAATATACTCTTCACACTCGTTCTAGGATACTACTGATCCTATCTCTAACGAGTCATTCTAATTGGATATTACTAATCCAATATCTGATGAATTCTTTCGTATGGTTCTAATGTGTCTTGTTCTCAAGCTCTGTAAACCAAATCTCTGATACCAACTGTGAAAACCCGTAACTTCCCCATAAAGGAAAGCGGCGGATAGTTCGAGAACAAGCCACAACAGAATACATACAAAAGAACATTTCATTGTATATTGCAACAATGCATCAGATTACAAGAATATACAGAGTATAAATGAATAAATATTACACAGAAATATCAGAGATTTAAATTACATTTAAATACATAGCAGCGGAAAATAATACAATACACAACTAGAGGAGATATACGGATACAAAGCTTTCCGGATATCTTTCCAGGTGTGAACCAGGATCCTGTGAATATAAATCTGCAAAACCAAAACTACTAGCTGCCCGTGTCAAAATAAGGGCAACCGGAGTTTAGGTTAAAACAATAAACTCCAGGTCAGTCATGTGACTAGTGTGAGAACTAAAACAGTTATTATCTTTATTTTAGTTAGGTAAATCAAGGGACCACGCCGTATAACACGGAACGGGTTTCCCCCCAAGAATACCAGTGCATAAAACAAACAGCGCAATGCTAAATAAAGAAAAATGAAGCTATTATAAGACCCATGTCACATCACACAATGCAACGCAGCCGAGGATAGGGTTTTCCCTTATAATAGCCAAGAATGCTTGATACGTTTTAAAACAAATCATTTGATACTATTATAAGTGCATATTGTAGAAAACATCTTCAAATCATAAGTATCAATCATAGGCGGCATGGGTACCATATATCATGTCGCCATATATAGGTTTACAAATAAAACCGCAAAGTCACGTATTTGGAAATTGGATTTCCATCTATGAACCGAGGCAAAAGATAATCCTCAACCGATTCGAGACGCTCTAGCCCGCCCTTTAGGCAAGTACTCAGTCAAGCCTTTGGATCGTCAGGGCCGGTCCACCGATGTGGATTAAAATGCCTGAACACTACGTTTCCCCACCCTATGGGGTGTAAGTCTGGTCCGTCTGCCGACCAGAATGCATCGGCCGAAACCGATATAACCGACGCGCCTCGCAACAGCAACAACCACATAAGTCAAACTCGTCAGGGCGTGTAAAACCACTGACGACACTTCTAGCTAGAAAGAAACGCAAGTCCTCCCTGAGGTCCGTCTCCCGTTTTTGGTCCATACCGGGTGTGAAACTCGCGAAGTAAACGTTACACAAAGCTACGCCACAAAGGCCGTGCTTTGATCATCAACCACAAGACTTTGCTTTTCAACAGAAGCCTCGATCAATTGCCACTTAGGCATGCCACACAGGCAATTCACTCCATGCGTTTGGTATCCATCAATATATAACCCCTGAGCTCGTACGTCTCAGAGAAGGGCGTTAAGCAAGAGAATAAATTCTCCGCCGCCAAACAGATATATATTTAATAGAGATCAATCACACGGACTAAAATCCAATGCCAGACACAAAGTCCATTTACATGTCCGTTCTGGGTCTGAACGAAACCGGAGGCACCTAGTACCCCGCATATCCATCGATCTCCAAGTACGTCTGGACGATCACCAACTGTTTCCATCTTCTTGGGTGTACAGCCCAATCAAGATCATCAGTAATCACCCAAACGACGTGAAGACCTCCGGTCTTCGACCATCGTCTTCATCTTCGACTTATCGTCGTAACAGTTATTTAGAATGGGATAAACCTGGTCTTTCCGAATAACTCGCGTATATTTTATAAAAGTGCTACACAAACACAGCATGCGCCTCATTCCAATTCATCAGTCACTAACCGCAAATTAATCAAGAGAATAATTCCCCAAATATTAACCCCGAAGGCCGAAACCAACATCAGATCAATATCCAGAAAACCGTTCTGCTTAGCTAACCGACAGTTAGTTTCTGATTTCACATTCATAGGGAAAGGTTCCCATTAATTTTATCCAAGATAAAATTCCTGAATTTATTCTCTAATCTTCCTTTGAATTTCGATTCAACTAGTCGGAATTAGCAAACCTTACCGAAGTAATCATTGGTTTTAATTTCCCAATCACAACCTATTCATCCCATGAAGTAAAACTGGTAATACTTCATATCTAACACCACAGTGTTATCTGTAAATTCAATTACCATTTCACGTCCAAATCTAATTAAAGATTTAACTAACGCCTGGAGCAAAACTGGTGATACTCCATTTCGATTATTTCAATCTAATTAAAGATTCATTAAAACTCCACTTAGTTTTAATCGTTAACTGGGTTAAAGAATCCGTGTCATTTAAAACACGGTTCACGATAAACCCAAAGTCACATTCCATTTCCACCAAAAAGCAACTTCTATTTTCGACTTCAAAACGAGGCCCATCGCCTATCGTCCATAGCGTTTTACCCCCATTCCGAACACAATGGGACATGTTTCGTAGGTTGATTCGATCGTTTGAATCAGTTTCCGTTGAATTTATATTTAAATCATTATATTGAATTTTAAACGTACATTTCAATTTACTGAGGTCACATATTAACTCTAAAAATTCCCGAAAAATATTTTCTAACTTCGTATTGACGATACGGTCCTAACAAAACTAATTTCGTCGAATTCTGAGACCATTGGAAAAATGGTCAATTTCCAGTCGATTAAAATCAACTAAAACTGGTCAAACGCATTTTCCTTTGCCACACTCACATATTGATTCGAAAAATTATGAAATTTGAAACCTAGCAATAACTTTACATCACGGATCCAACAAAACTGGTTTCGTCGAAATCCGAGGTCGTTTGCAAAATTTCCATTTTTAAGGGCCTGAATTCCATAGCGACTATTCAGAATTTTCAACCGGACATATCTTTTGATTCCCGCTATGAAATTTTGATTTTCCGGATTCGTTGGAAAGATATCATCAATTAGATCCTAATGTTTTTGGTTTCACTAAAATCCGGATTGTTTTGCACCCGGTATATTCAATTGAAGTTTGAAATCGAATTATCGAACTACCGCGCCATTTTCAATTCTATTTATAATTATATATAAATATTTATATTCTAACTACGATGCATATAAATATATTCGTTCGAATTATATTCAAAATAAATTTATCGTTGACTATATTTAAAATAATCTATTTTAAATATTCAAAATTCGCCAAAATTGCCAAAATAAAAATTTTAAACTGGCCCAGATTTTCGGGTTGTTACAGTGTGGGCCCCATTTCAGTCAGTAACCCGGAGAGGTATCAAAGTAGAGAACTCCGTACTAGGCGGGGAAGGGGCATGCTTACTGATTGATTGTAACAGATCCATAACGAGACGGATGGTGTGGGCGGCGCAAACCGACTGGGGACATGTGCGTGCAAGGGTCGGGCAGAGGGGGACAAGACGACCGTGACACCAGTAGGTACAACTGTGCACACCTTGAGTTGCCACTTTAGGGAAGTGATACCCCCTGGTTGTGGGACAAACATAGGGTATCTACGAGGTTTAGGGAGATGATCGATGGGTAGAGTAAGGGTACCTTAGCGGTGGTAGGAGCAAGTCGGCACCTATGATAGCAGCTATGTACAAGTAAATACCAAGTATGCCCTGTGGGTACAGTTAGTGGGAAGGGATCAACCTTGAGTAAAAGAGACTAGTAGATGTGCGGTGTAATTAAGTAATGTGGAAAAAGTGCGGTGTAACAAAATACATGTTGGTTGAGTTGGATAGTCCTTTGGGTGCTAGTCTGATGTTGACTTCGGTCTTCGGGGTTAGTACTTGGAGGGTTGTTCGCTTAGCCAAGGTATAGGATTGTCTTAGTATTTAGGAACGGAATCATCTTGTCCATCCTTTATATCTACCTTATCTATGTTACAGCCATATCATGATGCCTATTTATGTCTTGATCATTTACCTTACCTTATTTTTCCTGTCATACCTGCCATCTGTACCTTGAATCCTCTTATCCACTTTGTATGCCTGTCATGTTTACCTTTATTTATTTACTGGCTAAAAGTTACTGGACTCACCAGACGTATGTCTGACCTAGTTTGTTTCGCCTCTTTTCTTCTGTCCCCCCCCAGGTTCTCAGGGAGGAAACATCCAGGTTTAGTCAGGATTTGGATATCATCTTCTAGGAGCTACTTCTGAAGTATCGCTCGAGTCTCTGTCTCTTATATGGCTTGATCTTTAATCTGGGGAATGATGTTTTTCCTATGTACTCTAATAATGTAAGACAGAAGTGTTTTGTTGTAAGGGTTTTATGACTCATGGTATTATGTAACAAAGTATTTTGGTGATTTAATAAAGTTTTTTATTTCCGCTACAAAATTTTTATATCTGTCTTGTAAATTTCTATTCTGTCTACTAAAACACTCCACCGAAGTTAAGGCATTCCCTTTATGAGTGACCTTAATGGAGGTGGGGTGTTACACTTGGTGTCAGAGCTGAAGGTTACCAGATTTGATAAAATGCTTTTGAAAAACTATTTTCAAAAAGGGTTTGAAACGGAAGTATTTTCAAAAGTAAAGTTTATTTTGAAAAACATAGTCCCCAAAGCCATATATCTATCTTTTGATTTTCTGTTTAATCCTTGTTTCCTTCTTTTCTGAGTCTCTGCGGCTCCTGGCTTTCTGGGAGGTAACCTCATCGCGACATGGTTCCGTAGGCATGATGAGACTACGACGCTTGTCGAAGGGCAAAGAAGTGCCTAACTTCCATCTGTAGCCGTAGTAATTTCACCTACGGCTAATCCTCTTTCGAGCTTCGTAGGATTTTCTGCGCGATGAGGGAAGCTTTGGAGGAAGACTTGTTAACATGTAAGAAGACTCGTTGTTTTCAGTATGGTGAGACAGGACATATGATCGAGGATTACCCCAGAAGGCAAGGGCAAAGGGAAAAATCTTCTGGAGGGCGGGCGAATGCCCTCGTGACTGACTGATAGGATATAGATAGGAAATTTTTTTGTAGATGGTTTAATTTCCTTATCTGATTGCTGAGTTAAAACTCTTTTTGATTTTGGCATCTTGATTTTGTAATTAAGAATCTGCACTTTAATACTAGTCTTGTTTCTGATCCCGTAGTTGTTTCAAACCCCTTTGTTGGTTCGGCCCATTTATTGGTGATTTGTAAGGGTTTGAAATTATCTGCGTTAGGCGTCAAAAATTGGAATGTGACATTTGGGTGCTCAAGTTTATGGGCTATGGGTTGGTTCTAAATGGACCAGCTTTCTATGTAGAGGGCCATTTTAGATTTTGAGAGGAGGGTCATTAAGTTTCTAACTTGTCATGGGAAGACACCCAAAGTTTCTTGTGATCCACAAGAGTCTGTTATGCTTAGCTTTCGTAGAATCATTCTGTAATCTGATTTGTACCAGTAGTCTGTAAGTATCTGAATATTTCTGGAGGATAGGGGTTTCTACTCGAAGCATGAAGTAGATTTCCAGTTTTGACATTGTTTAATGGGGGTAATTCTCTGAGTGTCAGTCTGATGTTGATTTCGGTCTTCGGGGCTGAGACTTAGGGAATCATTCTCTTAACCGATGTCAAATGGGAACAGAGCTTTTGTTTTAGTTGTATCATTTGTTTGTATCCCATCGACCGAATCTTCGACCTTTAGATAGGAAATCCATGGATGTAAACATGTGTTTGAGACATGTTATGTTTGGTGGATGCAAGTGGATGCAAGTGTTTGCTAGTGGTTGCTCGTGGATGCATTTACACACACATTAGGCACTAGATCGGCTCAATCACTTTCATATTTCATATAAATATGTGTGCAAATTTAGGTTAATGGATGTACAATGGTTGTGTTATCATATGGATGCTGCATTTTGATGAAGGTTGAGCACACATGTAGAAATAATATGTATCGATAGGATTCTTTCGCATACATAATGGACGCATGGCACTATCATGATTTGCATTAAGGAGGTCAACTGAATCAGTAGACCGCCTGATTTTGCATTAGATAAGGAACATATACACACACTTTTTGCATATGTTCATATGGAATTAGAAATATTTTAAGGACAATGGATGCCTATGTTTGATGGTTGAGTAGATGGATGAATGGATGGTAGGATGCACATTCTTCTTGACTTGAAGATTTCGGGGACGAAATCCTTTAAGGAGGGGAGAATGTAACACCCCGTAATTTTAATATTATTGTTAACGAATTAAAGAATACTTAATTGTAAATGTGAGAATTAAGGGAAACGGGTTATGCCATTACATTCGTCTCGGAATTCTGGTTGAAATAGAGTCCGAGTTTGCGTAAAAAGGATACCGTATGAAGGAGATATGGGTGAACGAAGTTAGGCAGAAAACCAGAAACAGGCCAGAATGCACTAGCGCACTTGGGAAGTGTGCCAGAACAAAATTGCACTGGCGCACTTGGGAAGTGCGTCCATGCAAATTTGCACTAGCGCACTTGGGAAGTGCACTCATGTCGGGCTGAAAAGCCTGCACAGCTTTCTGGTATGTTCTGATCCATACTGTGACTCATTGCTGAGTCCTTTCTGACTCCTTGCTAAGTCATTAGGGCTGAGGTGTCACCCCATCTTGATTAAATGGTTGTGGTTAATTCTAGGTTGATTGGGTGGCCTAAATTAATCCTAAATTCTATATAAACACATGTAGACTCAAACCCTAAAATCAAATCAAAAATGAGAACAATGGCCGTCATGTTGTCACTCCAAAACCTAGAGTAGCTGCCACCAACTAGAAGCAAAGTAAAGCAACTCAATTCAATTCAAATCAAAGTCTAATCTCAACAACGAAATTATCTACATCAAGGGAATGCTAATCAATTACAGAATTCAGACCCCAGAACTCAAGACCCTCTTTTTCTGTGAGTTCTAGCCACTTTTAGGTTTAAATAGATAAATGTGAATTATGGTAGACTATGATTTGGGTATATGTTGTGTGCAAGTTTGTTATTTTGTGAATCATGAAATTATGCAAGTTTGTTATTGTTGTGAATCATGAAATTATGCAAGTTCATTATTGTTGTGAATCATGAAGTTATGCAAGTTATTATGTTGAGAAACTATGAACCTATGCAAGTTATTGTGTGATGAATTCATGAACCTATGCAAGTTGTTATGTTGTTAATTCATGAACCTATGCATGTCGCCTATGCAAGTTATTGTGTGATGAATTCATGAACCTATGCAAGTTGTTATGTTGTTCATTCATGAACCTATGCAAGTTGTTATGTTATGAATCATGAACCTATGCATGTCACCTATGCAAGTTGTTATGTTGCAAAATCATGAATCAATGTAAGTTGTTAATAATGTGGCGAATCATAATTATATGCGAAGTTATCATGTCATTTTCCCTAGTTGTCATGCTTATGCCAAAAATTGTACTGAAAACGATCACCTTGTCATTCACTTTATTTTATTGTTATGGCGAGGCTACTTTGTAGCCCCGATGATGCCAATAACGCAAACGGTTACGCAAATGATATACATAACCATTAAATAAACAGGATTAAATCAGTAGGAGGGTTAAGTACAACTGAAGGGTAGGTGGGTAATATTAATATATATAGGCCCACAAACTTAATCGGATAAAAAGGGTTATGTAATTAAAGACACCTAATGATATACATAACCGGGGCAAAATAGTAAAGTTATGTATTAAAGACACCCTCAGGGGTACGCATAACTAATGGGAATAGATAGAGTTATGTATTAAAGACACCTATAGGTACGCATAACCGATAGGTAGAATAGGGGTTATGTATTAAAGACACCTATAGGTACGCATAACTGATTGAGGGCTATGTAATTAAAGACACCTTAGCGTATACATAGTCAGTAGAAAACCTAGTGGGGATACAAGACATAGGGGAGAGCTTGTATCATGTTGTGTGGGACCCATTTCAGTCAGTAACCCGGAGAGGTATCAAAGTAGAGAAATCCCTACTAGGCGAGGAAGGGGCACGCTTATTGATTGATTGTAAGAGATCCAAAACGATACGGATGGTGTAGGCGGCGCAAACCGACCGGGGACATGTGCGTGCATGGGCCGGGCAGAGGGGGAGAAGACGACCATGACACAAGTAGGTATAACTGTGCACACCTTGAGTTGCCACTTTAGGGAAGTGATACCCCTTAGTTGTGGGACCAGCACAGGGTATCTACGAGGTTTAGGGAGCCGATCGAATGGGTAGAGTAAGGGTACCTTAGCGGTGGTAGGAGCAAGTCGGCACCTACGATAGCAGCTAGGTACAAGTAACTACCAAGTACGTCATGTGGGTATAGTTAGTGGAAAGGGATCAACCTTGAGTAAAAGAGACTAGTAGATGTGCGGTGTAATTAAGTAATGTGTCAAAAGTGCGGTGTAAGAAATACATGTTGGTTGAGTTGGATAGTCCTTTGGGTGCTAGTCTGATGTTGACTTCGGTCTTCGGGGTTAGTACTTGGAGGGTTGTTCGCTTAGCCAAGGCGTAGGATTGTCTTAGTATTTAGGAACGGAATCATCTTGTCCATCCTTTATATCTACCTTATCTATGTTACAGCCCTATCATGATGCCTATTTATGTCTTGATCATTTACCTTACCTTATTTGTCCTGTCATACCTGCCATCTGTACCGTGAATCCTCTTATCCACTTTGTATGCCTGTCATGTTTACCTTTATTTATTTACTGGCTAAAAGTTACTGGACTCACCAGACGTATGTCTGACCTAGTTTGTTTCGCCTCTTTTCTTCCGTTCCCCCTCTCCCCAGGTTCTCAGGGAGGAAACATCTAGGTTTAGTCAGGATTTGAATATCATCTTCTAGGAGCTACTTCTGAAGTTTGGCTCGAGTCTCTGTCTCTTATATGGCTTGATCTTTAATTTGGGGAATGATGTTTTTCCTATGTACTCTGATAATGTAAGACAAAAGTGTTTCGTTGTAAGGGTTTTATGACTCATGGTATTATGTAACAAAGTATTTTGGTGATTTAATAAAGTTGTTTATTTTCGCTGCAAAATTTTTATATCTGTCTTGTAAATTTCTGTTCTGTCTACTAAAACGCTCTACCGAAGTTAAGGCATTCCATTTGTGAGTCACCTTAATGGAGGTGGGGTGTTACAAAAGGAATATCGAATATTTGTTATTCGAATAGAGTTAAAGGAGTATCGAATATTTGTTATTCGAATAGAGTTAAAGGAGTATCGAATATAGTTTAATCGAATAGAGTTAAAGGAGTGAATCGAATTTAGTTGTTTGAAGAAGGAGTTAAGCGATTATAGTTTAATCGAAAGGAGTTATCGATTTTAGTTTAATCAAAAGGAGTTATCTATTTTAGTTTAATCGAAAGGAGTTATCAATTAGTTTAATCGAAAGGAGTTAATCGAATTTAGTTATTCGAAAGGAGTTATCGATTAGTTTAATCGAAAGGAGTTAATCGAACTTAGTTATTTGAAAAGGAGTAGTCGAATATAGTATTCGAAAAGAGAGATTATCGAATATCGTTTATTCGAAAGAAAGAGTAATCGAACATTAGTTATTCGAAGTGAGTTAATCGAATATTAGTTATTCGAAGAGAGTTAATCGTCGAATTTGATTATATCGAATTCGAGAAAGTACTTATACTTTTCGGTTTTTAAACCAAGATTTATTTATTTATAAATTAGGTGTTTATTTATTATTCACATTAAAGAATAAGAGTTATAATTGAAGTTAGATATTTCGAAAGTAGGGATTATAACGTTATCGTTATAACCAATGTTTTCGATAAAGAAGTGGATACGTAAATAGAATCCGAGAGTTACGTAAGGAGGTTTGTTAAAGGTTTAAAAGATAAACTTCGTCTTTTCCGAAGTTAAAACGTTGTTCAGTTAAGGTCTGAGAGGTAATTATACCCCAACTTGATTGACTTCCTTCTTAACTAAGGAATGGCTAAGGTTTGATAGTAAAGGATGGTTAAGTGAATTTAGTTAATGAGTGAAATGGTTTGAGTTGGCATGGCGATGTTTGATTTAAACATCAGTTTAAATCTAGTGAAGGAATTTTGGAAATGTTTTCCAAATAAGAATCAGAAATGTTTTCTGAAAATAGAAAATAAGAATTTAGAAAATATGGAAATAGGAGATAAGTAAATTAATGAACTAAAGAGATAAATGTTAAATGATGATTGATCGATATAATTTCCATCTGGAAATAATATCGTTGTTTGCACACGTGTTTTTCTTTGATAGTTAAATCACCGGCTATCAAAGTTTTGAGCATTTTAACGTTGTTAATATGGAGAGACCGGTTGGATTATTATCCGAAGAACCGCTCCGTATTGGCATAAGCGTTGCGAATCATATATGCCAAAGATAATTGAAGACGGAGTAAAGTGCAAGGGCTGTTGTATAAATCTTAGGTAAAGATTGCCTAAGATGGTTGTACTGAATATTACCACCTACCCGTATTGGTGATATACATTCGATACACTCAAGCGAAATGAGTGGTCGGTCATGTGTGGCCGGGGTGCAAGATGTTCTTGTTGAACCCAGTGTATTCCTCTCTAGAGGTTCACTAGCGAAAGGTGGTTCCATACCTTGTCATAGTTGGAAATCCATTACCCAATACGTGCTTGCGGTTTTGATTGTATACTATATATGTAGAATGTGAGATGAAAGCGTTTCTACTAGATGATTATTATATTGTGGTTGATAGACATTATTATAATATCAAAGGTTTTTGATATAAAGATATTTTGGATTCTCATAAGGGGAAAACCCGTTTCGTTATACGGCGTGGTCTTATGAGATATCGTTTACTTGTTCAAACTGTTTTAAACTGTTTTACTCACACCAGTCCCATGACTGACCCATAGTTTATTTTGTTTTGTTTTCCCTAAACTCTTGGGTGCCCAATTTTGTACGGGCAGTCAAGTAGGCAGGAATTTACAGATATACTTGGAAAGCTTGGAGCAGGAGGCTTCAGGACTATATAGTTATTGTTATTTCCGCTGAGTTGTAAGTGTTGTACTCTGATAATGTTACTGTATACATATACTGATATTATTTCAAAGATATGTTATCTATTATATGTTGTCCATTCCGCTATGAGATTTGTGTTACTCTGATGTTGTATGTTCTTCTTCTTCTTCTATTCTAAGTTTCTATCTTATCTATCTTCACCCTCTTTTTTCTTTCTATTAGTTTTCTGATTTCCAGTGTAATGTGGGTTGGACTTGTGTTTTTAGGCAGCTCAAATTGGACCGGAATTTCGGGACACTACACTTTCTAATTTCTTGCTAGTTGTTTTTGTATAAGGGTTGACATTTCTTTATTCTTTTCCAGATATCCAAAGGTTGGCATATTTATCGGATGATGGTTGCTTCATCCTCTCTTGAGGTGAGTAAGCTCAAAGAAGAAAATGTTGTGTTAGCGTCCAAGGTCCGTGACTTAACTGTAGTGAAGAGTAAAAGTGAGGGGACATGTGATTAGCTGAGAATATCCACTACACCAAATGAGTAAATTAGAGACACTTTGCAATTTCATATTGAAACGACTTTCCATTGTTTCTGGCATTGAAATGGTTATATTGTGTTTCATTACTCAGCAAATTGTTTCGATATTTTTTGTATTACCGTTTAAATTAAATATTCTCAATTCTGGCCCAAATGCGAAATACGGGCACCCTCATAGCCCAAACTAAACTAAAAGCATTCTCAAATAAGAAAATTGACAGTCCCTTTCTTAATTACGGATCTAATGTTGAGCTCTCCATTAAATATCGACTTCTCTCTGCTAAATAAATTATGGTTATATCTCAAGTGCTACTCCTGCTTTTCTATATGTACCACGGATCAACTAGGTTGTTACATCAGCAATAATAATCGGTATTGTTTAATTACTTAATTTCTATTTCACTATTGAATTTGAAGTTAGATATTTTGAATATTTCTTACTAAAAGACATTATTTGAGAGGAAGAAAATACAATAGCTATAGTGTTACTATCGGATCCCCACTCATCTTTTCTTAAAACATTGAAATGTTCTAAGTAGCATCATGTAAAACTTTGAGTTAACTCCAAGCTAAATTTGATGCAAATTTCTGTCAAGATGGATTTTTTTAATGCTCATCTAGGTTTACTATGTCCTAAAGCACTGAAACTGGAAATTTGATATATGCCTTATAGCCCCTAAATAACTAGGACAAATTGTGCTAAGGATGCATAATTGCTACTTTTGCTTTCAAATATTATATAGCATAACATGATGTTGTCAAAATTTTGATCATGTTGGTGCTCCAAATGTTGCCCATCTCTGACACTCACAGGTTCGGCTTCTCAGAATATTATGCTTAGCTGTGTGCTAAAGAATGGTAATTTTGTCAAAGTCATGTATTTTTTTAGGTATTCATATACTTTTCTAAGCTTACTTTTACAAATTGATCTCTTTATCTTATTTATAACTAGAATTTGCTATGTTGAGTGTTGTTCAAATTCAAATAGCTGGAAAAGGCATTAGAGCAACTTAAAGTAACATAAGGCATGTTGTTGGTCATAAGATAGATCAAGTGTTATACACGTTAAGACTTGGTTTCTCCATACAGACTTTGATCTTATTTCCAAGGGTATGGATAAGGCTAAGAAGTGTATAATGGGTTTTGCATTCCATTTTCTTCTTCCTTTTATTGTTTCAAATATATGTTGCTATTATTGTATTCACTGCTTATTTGAGGAAGGAGGTAAATAGGAGAGAAAGAACCGCTTGAAAGCGTATGAGGGTCTCTATTGTATGTCCATTAATCTGGAATTTTAAAGGAGCAACTGGTGTATTTTTGGATTCCATTTTAACATACACTACTTATGAGATTTTCCCATACAACACCTTCATCTTTGACGTCATGCTCACGAAGAAATAGTTTCATCAAAGTAGATCTATATTGATATCTCATTTAGTTTGACATTTCTAGATTTTTGCGAGTTCAGTCATGTGTTGCTGAATTTTCCATTGCTAGATTTTGTTTGGACATAGAAGAAATCTTCTTTCTCAAGACTGCATGTTATATTCAAGTAAAGAAATACTACCCGATATCAAGCTACGAGTTTGATGTTCTATTCAGGTAAATTTATGGTCTATTTAATTATATCTTATTTGTTCTAATTGGTTGTTGGATCTAGAGTTCACTGTCAATAGATAGGGGTATGGTTCGGATATAGTATGAATATTTTGTGTGTAATTTTGTTTCAGATTAAACATATAAATATTATAAATTACCTGATATATATATATACTGTATATAATATATCTGCATGCAGTGGAAATCAAAAATATTGTGCTATTGGTGTACGAGTTACTTAAGTAAACAATGATTGACAGTTCAAAAAAAAACAAAAGAGCATAACATCGCCATTTTTTGTTAGAGGTTAGTGTTTCCTTGCTTGTTACTTAAGTAATCAAACTCTTTTTAAGGATGAATCAAGAAATAGAATGATGGAGGATAAAGAATTATTCAGTTGGGTCCTAAACCAGTCATGTTTCAAGGTTTGTATCTGTAATCTGCTTACAATTATTCCGTTCTTGTTACTCTCTAAAAATTATTATTTTTCACTGGAGCAGAAAACGCCTTTCATGTTTTTCCTAAATAAATTTGATATCTTTGAAAATAATAATTCAAAAGGGCGGGTCTTCTTCAACTAAGTATCCTGTATCATTTTCCAAACTTAAAGATTACCTTTCTTCTTTTTGTCCTACTAATATTTAACAGGTTCCTTTAATTGTATGTGAGTGGTTCAATAATTATAAGGCTGTGTCACCTGGAAAGAAGGAGATGGAAAATGCATATGATTATGTTTCTTCCTCATCCTTTTTTTTTTCTTTTTTTTTATGCAAAGAAAATTTAAAAAAATATGAAAAAAAACAATTTTTTTAGGTAAAACTATATTATATGATCAATCTCATCTCCTGAAGATATGCCCAGATTTGTGAAGAAGAAATTTGAAGAATAATAAACTAGACGGAGTTTATACTGTATTTGCGGCACTATATATGAGTATAAGGTAAACAATGATAAGTGAAAAATTATGAATACAAAAATTTCACTTTATGAATGTTCAAATTCCAGGTACATTGTGTTCATTTGACCTTTTTCTATGGCATAATACAATGAATCAATTATGAAGTCTCTAATAACTAGTATAACCACACGACGAGGGGAAACTGACAGTTTGCTTAAATAATTTTTTTAAAAATTTTTATTTTCAGATTAATCTACAAAAACATGATTGAATTAAAAAATTGAATTTTAAATTTTGTATATATTTAGATATGTCAGAAGATATTGTAGTAGAAATATTAAGGGTGGATCTGAAGTACATTTGAAATGTAAGGGATATTTTAGGAATAAAAATTTGAACGGTTAAAAGAATTTGAGAAAACAATTCTGAGAAAGGAGGAGCATTTTTTTAAGTTTATTTTAGCCAAGTGACAGTAAGAAAACGTTTGATTAGTAATTATCAAATATCACCAATAATTATTGATTATTATCAAATCGACCGTTAGGGAGGTTTGTTAGTATGGATGCTAATCAATTTTTGTCTGAAGCCAAAATTCTCCTTCGCTTTCTTTTATTTTGTTTCTTCCGTGTCTACTTCACGTATTCTCTCCTCCCATCTCACCGCCTTCTTCTCACTTTACAATCATCGCTAGTGGTAAAACCCTAACTCCACAATCGCAGCTCGAAAACACTCAAATCACTTCGTTCTCGTTGATTTTGATCAACTACGTGATATCTAAAATCGCCTGTTCATTCTCTCGGTTGTTACTGCTCAACTATTCTCGATTGGTACGCATTTTCTTCAGTTTTTTTTTAAAACCATCTATTACAGTTTAGGTTCAGTACAATTTGATTTCATATTGAGTTTATCTCATATTCAATTAGTTCAGGCTTTTGGATAATGTAACGACCCGGAAAATCTGAACCAATTTAAAAAATTTTAAATTGGCTATTTATTGGATTTTAAATATTTAAAATAAATATTTTGAATAATAGCAACGAAAAGTAAGTTGGAATCGACATTGAAAATAAATATAATTATTCTAATTATAAATAAGGCCTGAAATGGCGCGGTAGTTTCAAATTTTGAATTCAAACTTTGACTAACTGTACCAAGTGCAAAACAAAATGGATTTTAGTGAAACCAAAAATATTTAAATCTGTTAGTGAATACCTTTCTAACGAATCTGAAAAATCGAAGTTTCATAGTAAGAAGCAAAAGTTATGGCTAAATGAATTTTCAGAAAGGTCGCTATAGAAATTATATACCCCGTGAAAATGGCCATTTTGCAAATGACCTTGGAATTCGACGAAACCACTTTTGTTGGATCCAGGATGTGAAGTTATTGCTAGGTTTCAAATTTCATAATTTTTGAAGCTAGTATGTGAGTGTGGCAAAGGAAAATGTGTTTTGGTCAATTACAGTTAAATTGGATCGATTAGAAAAGGGCCTTTTTGGAAACGGTCTCAGAATTCGACGAAACTAGTTTTGTTGGGACCGTATCATCAAAACATAGCCAGATTTATTTTTCTGGAATTTTTCGAGTCAGTTTGTGGCCCTGGCAAATTGAAATGTACGTTCAAATCAAATATTGAATGTTATATATTTTAATTTGGAAGAAAACTGACTGAAACATTCGAATGGGCCTTCGAAACATGTCCTATTGTGTTCGGAATGGGGGTAAAATGCTAGGGACGACAGTCGTTGGGTTTGAATTGGTGTTCGTGTGTGACAAGGGGGTATTTTAGAAATTTAAAAATATATAAATTAATAAAAAAATCTCATTGGTCAGAAAATTCCTTTTCTCTCTCCCCGACAATCGATTAAAGGCGGAACCCTCTTCCTTCCTTCTCTCTTCGATTTCTCTCTCAATTCTCAAGTAAATCACGAGCGGTGGGATCCATTTTGAAGAGCAACACAAGAGCTTCAACTCAAGACAAGGATTGCAATTTTTCGTGGCGTGGTTGTCGAGATCGGGTGCTGTGAAGTCGTCGACTTCAGGGAGCCGCCGTCGCTTCTTGGCCTGACTGAGTTGGCCCCCTCCACCACCGATCCCTGCGCCTCTCCTCCTCCTTCGACGCTGCGAAGGCCGATCGACATATAGCTACACGGATTTCGCGAAAATCAAAAACCTAGTTTCGAACCAAACTGCTGATGTACGGCTGTTTTTTTTTTAATAAACTATATTATAGCACTTCTAAGCGCTACCGTTTTTGTTTTCACTGTAAAAATCATATCTTTTTCGCTTCTTGACGAAATTCAGTGAAACAAGAGGCAGTGGACTCGTGTGGACGTCTTCTACATTCTAGAAGAGACCGCATATTTTTCTGAGCCTTCTGCTATTTTTAGTGGAGTGGAACCCAATGTGAGATTTCTAATTTATAAACGATACGGAAAACGACGATGTATAAATTATATAATCGATGTATGAGTTATATAAGTGTTGTACACCTCATGTATAAGTGTTGTATAAGTTGTACGTTCGATGTATAAGTTATATATGCGTTGTAAAAATTATATTTGTGTTGAATAGAAGTGAAATGCTTATATATATATACACATATACGCCCCTCGTCCACAAACCATGGACGACATTTATTGGTTGTGATTGGTGTGAAATTTGGTTGATTACGAATGGTTGATTAAAATTGTTTGGGGTAGAAATTGATTGATTGTGGTTGAAAAATACCCGTTTGTGGTTGAGAATTATTTGGTTGAAACCACATAGGATTAGTTTGTGGAAATGAAAAATATATACATGCCATCTGCATGCGAACTAGATGCATGATTCCCCATTGTCAAAAGCTGCGAGGCTTTAAGGTAGAGCGAGGAGCCGTACTAGGGACAACCCCGGTTTTAACTACCCTGCCGTTATGTTGCCGAAATTTTGAATAATATTCATGTGTTAGAATTATTTTCATGTGTTGAAACTATATTCGTGTGTTGAATAGAAATTCATCTATTGAACGACATTCATGTTTTGAAATAAATTGTTTTAAATATAAAAATCACCTTTTTATCTACATATATATATAAACTATAGAAAACCTTCATGTGTTGAATTGAAATTCATTCGTTGAATAGAAATTCATGTGTTGAATGGTATTCGTGTTTTAAATATAAAAATCACCTTTTTATCTATATATATAAACTATAGAAAACCTTCATGTGTTGAATTGAAATTCATTCGGTGAATGGAAATTCATGTGTTGAATGGTATTCGTGTTTTAAATATTAAAATCACCTTTTTATCTATATATATAAACTATAGAAAACCTTCATGTGTTGAATAGAAATTCATTCGTTGAATGGAAATTCATGTGTTGAATGGTATTCGTGTTTTGAAATAAATTGTTTTATAATAAAAATCATATTTTTATCATCTATATGAACTATATAAAATAGCCGTGTTTTGAAAGAAATTTTTTTATAATAAAAATCATATTTTTACCATCTATACGAACTATATAAAATAGTCATGTTTTGAAATAAATTGTTTTACAATAAAAATCACATTTTTATTATATACATGAATAGTTAAAAATAGGGAAGTGTTGAAATAGAAGTCAGTTGGATAAAAATATCATTTTTATCAAATATATGAAAAGGAAATGGTTTTGAAATCGAAGAATCGATTATATTTATATATATATATAATTCAAATAAAGCGAATAACGAAGTGGCAGTTCGTGTTTTGAAACCGTGATTTCAAACGATTAGTGCGGGAGATCCAACCATCGGATTTTCCCGAAACCGAAACCTTTGGGTTCGCTTTGGAAATATCTTTCCAACGACACCAACTTTGCAAAGATCCAACGGTTGGATTGTCTAGAATGTTTAATTCAAATCTGAAGAAAAACAGTGCTAGAATCGATTATATTTATATATATATAATTAAATTAAATCGAATAACGACGCTGTAGTTCGTATTTTGAAATTGAAACTTCAAACGATTGTACCGGGAGATCCGACCGTCGGATTTTCCCAAAATTGGAATCGTTGGATTCGTTATGAAATGATCTTTCTAATGTTGTAAATTTTGTGAAGATCCAACGGTTAGATTTTCAGATATGTGTAAAACAAATCTGAAGAAAAACAGCGCCACGGCCGCGTTATGGCCCGTAGCGTCGTTTAAATAAATTGGCTATAAATAAATAAATAAAAATAGTAATAAATCATTATAAAATACTATAAATTATATGGATGTGAAATTTAGAAACTAACTGAAGGTTGGCTAAGTCGAATGGTTTCTTGGGTTTTATTCTGATGTTGGTTTCGGCCTTCGGGGTTAATATTTGGGAAATCGTTCTCTTACTGATTGACGGTTAGTGACTAATGAATTGGAATAAAGCATATGCTGTGTTTATGTAGCACTTGTTTATTATATACGCGAGTTGTTCAAAAAGACCAGGGTTATCCCATTCTGAATAACTGAATCGACGATAAGAAATCGAAGATAAAGACGGTGGTCGAAGACCGGAAATCTTCACCTCGTTTGGATGGTAACTGATGTCCTGATTGGGAGGCATCCCGAAATATGGATAATGAGTGGTGATCGTTCAGACGTACAAGAAGATCGATGGGTATGCGAGGTATTTAGTGCCTCCGTTTTCGTTCAGACCCAGAACGGACTTGCAAATGGACTGTGTGTCCGACATTGGAATTCATTCTGTGTGATTGATAGCCATCAGTTACATGGTGTGAATTGCCTGTGTGGCATGCTGAGATGCAGTGATCAAGGCTTCTGTAGAAAAGAAAAGTCTTGTGGTTGATGATCAAAGCACCGCCTGTGTGGCGTAGCTTTGTGTATAACGTTAATTCGCGAGCCTCACACCCCGGTATGAACCAGAAACGAGAGAGGACCTCAAGGAGAGCATGCGTTTCCTTCTAGCTAGAGGTGGTGTCGGTGCTTAAACTGGCTGACATTTATATTATTTTCACCTATGTGGTTGTTGCTGTTGCGAGGCGCCTCGGATATATCGGTGACTATGTGAAGCCGATGGAGTCATTCATTGGCTCACTTACGCCCCAAAGGGCGGGAAAACGTAGTGTTCAGGAATTTTAATCCACATCGGTGGACCGGCCCTATCGCTCCAAGGGTCGATGCACTCTCACCCTGAGACATGGGCTAGATTGTCTCGAAGTCGGTAAGGACTATCCTTTGCTTGGTTCTTGACGGAAATCAAATTTCCAAATACGTGACTGTGCGGTTTTGATTGTATACCTATATATGGCGACATAGTGGTATGGGGCATTAATGCCGTCTATGATTGATATTTATGATTGTTTTATAAAATTAGAAACTAACTGGAAACGAGCTAAGATGGGTGGTTTCCTGGGTATTGGTCTGATGTTGGTTTCGGCCTTCGGGGTTAATACCTATGGAATCGTTCTCTTACTATTTTACAGTTGGAGTCTGATTATCAAATGATTTGTTTTGCTCGTATCAAGCATATTTTGGTCGATATAAGGTAAAACTCTATCCTCCGGTTTGCGTTGCATTGTGTGATGGCACTTGAGTCTTATATCGGCTTCATTTTTTTTTATAAAAAGCATTGCGATGTTTAAAAGATTTAATTGTTTTAAAGCACCGGCAATCCAATGGAGTAAACCCGTTCCGCGAAAGTGGCGTGGTCCTGTGATAAGCCAAATTATATAATGTGTTAAGTAGATTTCTCATACCAGACCCATGACTGACTCGTAGTTTGTTTCACTTTCAAACTCGGGTGCCCCTTTTTCTACACTGGCAGCCTTGTGTTCAGGTTTAGTAGGTTTTTTCTGGATAGCTGGAGCTGAAGATGGATTTTATCATTTATCTCTTTTTATGCTGTTCAGCCCCTATTGTACATATTATGTTTGTATCCGCTGTAGACATTTATGTATAGTTGTACTGTATTTGTACTAAGTATGATCTTGTATACTGTGTAACTCTGATGATTATTGTTTATCTGGTGATTAGTTGTTCATTATCTGGTGTATTTATTTATTTCTGTTCTGCTATTATCTGTTTCTGTGTTATATTCCAAAGATTACCCTTAACACTACAGTACGGGATTTGGGGTCGTCTCATCGTGGTATCAGAGCTTTGGTTGAGCTTAGTGCTGGTATATAACACATTAACGAACTCGTCAGAAATAGAACCAGTAGCGTTCTAGGATGGGTAACTCAGTACAGATAGGATCAGCAATATCCTAGTATGAGTATAGCAGAATAACTCGTTAGAGATGGGGTAAGAAGTGCCCCAGAACGAGTCGAGAGTTATATGTTTATAAATAATGTATTTGTGATTATATATCTAGTTTGGTTTTAGAAATATGATTTTTGAACATATATAAAAGATATATATTTTTGAAAGGTTAAAAACATATTGGTTGTTGTTTGTGTTGTGTGATAATAGATTTGATTAATTAAATTATTAAAACGATAGTTAATTTAATCAATAAGAGAATGAATGGTAGAATTTATTCGATTAAATCACACATTGAACTGATATAAAAATAGATAGAAATATATACTTGTGCATTATATATGTTTCAACGGGTAATTGGATTAGCTGTTGAGTAAAGAATTTATTTGCGTGCCCGACAAATTGGTAAACCTTAATGAGTTGGATGCGAAATATTATTATATCAACTCCTGTGATTGCCATTGGATACGGAGTGCTGGTTATTCTGTGTGTAATAATAAATGTCGCCATAGGATAGTAACAATTAATTTTGAACTACACTACATGGCATACTTCTTGAAGATAGGCATACTTCATCATATACCACATAAGCATTTGGAGCTTGTGTGACGAGGTGGAAGATTTACCATACGAGTGAGAGGCATGTATGGCGATGACTATATTTTACAGGTTGAACTAATGACTGATATGACCATATAAAATTGTAACGATAAATTGCCAGATTAATAAAAACCCCACACGGGTGTGGAGTTGACAATAATCATGTTTCTCTAGTCATTAGATACGGCACATGGATTATTTATTTCCCACACGGGACGAGGTGACGAGAATTTATTCTCTGGAGTAATTAAAATACACACTCCCTCAGGCTTTGACAGGGTGACGAGAATTTATTCTCTGGAGTTATTATCTATACACGCTTCCTTGTAAACACCAGAATATATCACTATAAATATGTGTATGCTTTATAGGATTTATTGGGTACCTAATACGGCCCAATAAATTTCTAAACCCCTCCCCGTACAAGGGAGGTTATGGCGAAATTTTTCGAAAATTCCGGGTGTTAGCCAAATTTTTGAAGAATTTGAATATTCTCAGAAACTGAAAAGTTGGAGAATGGAAGCCAGATTGGAAGTAGAGTTGATTAATCAAACCACTTTCGACTTTGTTCCTTTTCGGGGATGAAAAGTTTTAAGTGGGGGAGATTGTAACGACCCGGAAAATTTGAACCAATTTAAAAAAATTTAAATTGGCTATTAATTGGATTTTAAATATTTAAAATATATATTTTGAATAATAGCAACGAAAAGTAAGTTGGAATCGACACTGAAAATAAATATAATTATTCTAATTATAAATAAGGCTTGAAATGGCGCGGTAGTTTCAAAATTTGAATTCAAATTTTGACTGACTGTACCAGGTGCAAAACAAAACGGATATTAGTGAAACCAAAAATATTTAAATCTGTTAGTGAATACCTTTCTAACGAATCTGAAAAATCGAAGTTTCACAGTAAGAAGCAAAAGTTATGGCCAAATGAATTTTCAGAAAGGTCGCTATAGAAATTATATAGCCCGTGAAAATGGCCATTTTGCAAACGACCTTGGAATTCGACGAAACCACTTTTGTTGGATCCGGGATGTGAAGTTATTGCTAGGTTTCAAATTTCATAATTTTTGAAGCTAGTATGTGAGCGTGGCAAAGGAAAACGTGTTTTGGTCAATTATAGTTAAATTGGATCGACCAGAAAAGGGGCTTTTTGCAAACGGTCTCAGAATTCGACGAAACTATTTTTGTTGGGACCGTATCATCAAAACATTGGCAGATTTATTTTTCTGGAATTTTTCGAGTCAGTTTGTGGCCCTGGCAAATTGAAATGTACGTTCAAATCAAATATTAAATGTTATATACTTTAATTTGGAAGAAAACTGACTGAAACATTCGAATGGGCCTTCGAAACATGTCCCATTGTGTTCAGAATGGGGGTAAAACGCTAGGGACGACAGTCGTTGGGTTTGAATTGGTGTTCGTGTGTGACAAGGGGGTATTTTAGAAATTTAAAAATATATAAATTAATAAAAAAATCTCATTGGTCAGAAAATTCCTTTTCTCTCTCCCCGATAGTCGATTAAAGGCGGAATCCTCTTTCTTCCTTCTCTTTTCGATTTCTCTTTCAATTCGTATGTAAATCACGAGCGGTTGGATCCATTCTGAAGAGCAACACAAGAGCTTCAAATCAAGACAAGTATTGCAATTTTTCGTGGCGTGGTTGTCGAGATCGGGTGCTGTGAAGTCGTCGACTTCAGGGAGCCGCCGCCGCTTCCTGGCCTGACCGAGTTGGCCTCCTCCACCACCGATCCCTGCGCCTCTCCTCCCCCTTCGACGCTGCGAAGGCCGATCGACATATAGCTACACGGATTTCGCGAAAATCAAAAACCTAGTTTCGAACCAAACTGCTGAGGTACGGCTGTTTTTTTAATAAACTATATTATAGCACTTCTAAGTGCTACTCGGCTATAGGGCAGAACTCCAGATCTACGAATAGCCGCCATTTTTGTTTTCATTGTAAAAATCATATCTTTTTCGTTTCTTGACGAAATTTAGAGAAACAAGAGGCAGTGGACTCGTGTGGACGTCTTCTACATTCTAGAAGAGACCTCATATTTTTCTGAGCCTTCTGCTATTTTTGGTGGAGTGGAACCCAATGTGAGATTTCAAATTTATAAACGATAAGGAAAACGACGATGTATAAATTATATAATCGATGTATGAGTTATATAAGTGTTGTACACCTCATGTATAAGCGTTGTATAAGTTGTACGTTCGATGTATTAGTTATATATGCATTGTAAAAATAATATTTGTGTTGAATATAAGTGAAATGCTTATATATATATATATATATATATACATATACGACCCTCATCCACAAACCATGGAGGATATTTATTGGTTGTGATTGGTGTGAAATTTGGTTGATTACGAATGGTTGATTAAAATTGTTTGGGGTAGAAATTGATTGATTGTGGTTGAAAAATACCCGTTTGTGGTTGAGAATTATTTGGTCGAAACCACATAGGATTAGTTTGTGGAAATGAAAAATATATACATGCCGCCAGCGTGCGAACTAGATGCATGATTCCCCATTATCAAAAGCTGCGAGGCTTTAAGGTAGAGCGAGGAGCCGTACTAGGGACGGCCCCGGTTTTAACTACCCTGCCGTTATGCTGCCGAAATTTTGAATAATATTCATGTGTTAGAATTATTTTCATGTGTTGAAACTATATTCGTGTGTTGAATAGAAATTCATCTATTGAACGACATTCATGTTTTGAAATAAATTGTTTTAAATATAAAAATCACCTTTTTATCTATATATATAAACTGTAGAAAACCTTCATGTGTTGCATTGAAATTCATTCGTTGAATAGAAATTCATGTGTTGAATGGTATTCGTGTTTTAAATATAAAATCACCTTTTTATCTATATATATAGACTAAAGAAAACCTTCATGTGTTGAATTGAAATTCATCCGTTAAATAGAAATTCATGTGTTGAATGGTATTCGTGTTTTAAATATAAAAATCACCTTTTTATCTATATATATAAACTATAGAAAACCTTCATGTGTTGAATAGAAATTCATTCGTTGAATGGAAATTCATGTGTTGCATGGTATTCGTGTTTTGAAATAATTTGTTTTATAATAAAAATCATATTTTTATCATCTATATGAACTATATAAAATAGCCGCGTTTTGAAAGAAATTGTTTTATAATAAAAATCATATTTTTACCATCTATATGAACTATATAAAATAGTCATGTTTTGAAATAAATTGTTTTACAATAAAAATCACATTTTTATTATATACATGAATAGTTAAAAATAGTGAAGTGTTGAAATAGAAGTCAGTTGGATAAAAATATCATTTTTATCAAATGTATGAAAAGGAAATGGTTTTGAAATCGAAGAATCGATTATATATATATATATATGTATATAAATATAATTAAAATAAAGCGAATAACGAAGCAGCAGTTCGTGTTTTGAAACCGTGATTTCAAACGATTAGTGCGGGAGATCCAACCATCGGATTTTCCCGAAACCGAAACCGTTGGGTTCGCTTTGGAAATATCTTTCCAACGACACCAACTTTGCAAAGATCCAACGGTTGGATTGTCTGGAATATTTAATTCAAATCTGAAGAAAAACAGTGCCAAAATCGATTATATTCATATATATATATATAAATATAATTAAATTAAATCGAATAACGACGCTGCAGTTCATATTTTGAAATTGAAACTTCAAATGATTGTACCGGGAGATCCGACCGTCGGATTTTCCCAAAATTGGAACCATTGGATTCGTTATGAAATGATCTTTCTAATGTTGTAAATTTTGTGAAGATACAACGATTAGATTTTCAGATATGTGTAAAACAAATCTGAAGAAAAACAGCACCACGACCGCGTTATGGCCCGAAGCGTCGTTTAAATAAATTGGCTATAAATAAATAAATAAAAATAGCGATAAATCGTTATAAAATACTATAAACGATATGGATGTGAAATTTAGAAACTAACTGAAGGTTGGCTAAGTCGAATGGTTTCTTGGGTTTTATTATGATGTTGGTTTCGGCCTTCGGGGTTAATATTTGGGAAATCGTTCTCTTACTGATTGACGGTTAGTGACTAATGAATTGGAATAAAGCATATGCCGTGTTTATGTAGCACTTGTTTATTTTATAAGCGAGTTGTTCAGAAAGACCGGGGTTATCCCATTCTGAGTAACTGAATCGACGATAAGAAATCGAAGATAAAGACGGTGGTCGAAGACCGGAAATCTTCACCTCGTTTGGATGGTAACTGATGTCCTGATTGGGAGGCATCCCGAAATATGGATAATGAGTGGTGATCGTCCAGACGAACAAGAAGATCAATGGGTACACGAGGTATTTAGTGCCTCCGGTTTCGTTCAGACCCAGAACGGACTTGCAAATGGACTGTGTGTTTGACATTGGAATTCATTCTGTGTGATTGATAGCCATCAGTTACATGGTGTGAATTGCCCGTTTGGCATGCTGAGATGCAATGATCAAGGCTTCTATTGAAAATCAAAGTCTTGTGGTTGATGATCAAAGCACCGCCTGTGTGGCGTAGCTTTGTGTATAACGTTAATTCGCGAGCCTCACACCCCGGTATGAACCAGAAACGGGAGAGGACCTCAGGGAGGGCATGCGTTTCCTTCTAGATAGAGGTGGCGTCGGTGCTTAAACTGGCTGACATTTATATTATTTTCACCTATGTAGTTGTTGCTGTTGCGAGGTGCCTCGGATATATCGGTGACTATGTGAAGCCGATGGAGTCATTCGTTGGCTCATTTACGCCCCAAAGGGGGGGGGGAAACGTAGTGTTCAGGAATTTTAATCCACATCGGTGGACCGGCCCTGTCGCTCCAAGGGTCGATGCGCTCTGACCCTGAGACATGGGCTAGATTGTCTCGAAGTCGGTAAGGACTATCCTTTGCCTTGGTTCTTGACGGAAATCAAATTTCCAAATACGTGACTGTGCGGTTTTGATTGTATACCTATATATGGCGACATAGTGGTATGGGGCATTAATGCCGTCTATGATTGATATTTATGATTGTTTTATAAAATTAGAAACTAACTGGAAACGAGCTAAGATGGGTGGTTTCCTGGGTATTGATCTGATGTTGGTTTCGGCCTTCGGGGTTAATACCTATGGAATCGTTCTCTTACTATTTTACAGTTGGAGTCAGATTATCAAATGATTTGTTTTGCTCGTATCAAGCATATTTTGGTCGATATAAGGTAAAACTCTATCCTCCGGTTTGCGTTGCATTGTGTGATGGGACTTGAGTCTTATATCGGCTTCATTTTTTTTATAAAAGGCATTGCAATGTTTAAAAGATTTAGTTGTTTTAAAGCACCGGCAATCCAATAGAGTAAACCTGTTCCGCGAAAGTGGCGTGGTCCTGTGATTAGCCAAATTATATAATGTGTTAAGTAGATTTCTCATACCAGTCCCATGACTGACTCGTAGTTTGTTTCACTTTCAAACTCGGGTGCCCCTTTTTATACATGGGCAGCCTTGTGTTCAGGTTTAGCAGGCTTTTTTCTGGATAGCTGGAGCTGAAGATGGATTCTATCATTTATCTCTTTTTATGCTTTTAGCTCCTATTGTACATATTATGTTTGTATCCGCTGTAGACGTTTATCTATAGTTGAACTGTATTTTTACTAAGTATGATCTTGTATACTGTGTAACTCTGATGATTATCGTTTATCTGGTGATTAGTTGTTCATTATCTGGTGTATTTATTTATTTATTTCTGTTCTGCTATTATTTGTTTCTGTGTTATATTCCAAAGATTACCCTTAACACCGCAGTACGGGATTTGGGGTCGTCTCAGATAAACTAATTTTAAGTTGTAACCATATGTGATAGTTCTGAACATGAAGGCTTTTTTAAAATTAAACTAAATAAAAATAATATAGTTAACATTTTATTTTAGTGGAGAGTATTAGCTGTTAGTTTTTAGATTTCCTTTAAGCTATATTTTTGATTGGTAAAAATGTTAAAGTTATTCCACGTGATTTAATGTCAGAAGTTGGCCCATTTTTTCATCGTAAGTGAATGTGACATTGAATATTAATTTTTAAAAGAAAATTTTGGAATTGAGATCGTCACCCTTGTTGCCTACCTGCTACATGCTTTCCGTAAATGAAAGAGTGTTTGTGTGCGCATGGACAAGGAAAAAAGCCTTAAAAACTAGAACTTTAACCTTGTAGATATTTATCTCGCAAAGTTTATTTTGTGTTGATGCAAGAATAGTGCATCCTGATCTTGTCAAAACAATACCCTCTTTAATATTAATAGTAGAATATTTAATGTTATTACCCTGTTTTCTTTTGTTAATTTTGAATTACAAGCCATATCTCCTATATTTTGGGTATTCCTAACTTGACATAATAATAAATATTGTTTTGTAATTTTATGTTATTAGGGAATTCGAATTTACTACAACTGTATCAGTTTTACATGGTTCATCTCATGTTTCAAGTCAGTTGTAAAAAAATTGTTTTCCTGCGGTATGCATTAAGGGAACTTTACCATGAAAGTCCAAGGCTGATATGTTTATTATACACACAACCAACATGCGATCCATGCCGAACGTTAAAACCAATTCTTGGCAAGGTACTTTACTTTCATAATTGCTATATTATTTTCACAAAGCTTCCCGCTATTTTTTTTCTTTTGTGTTGAGAACTTCCCACATTGAACCAAAATTATCATTATTAATACATATCATTTAATTAGAAAGGAAATAAGATTATATTTCATTCCTTGGATATGTACCGAAAAGAAGTTTCCATCCAAATAGTTTTGTGTGGATAATTGGTCCTCAATTAAAAGCAAGTACTTCAGTCCCTAAAGTTTTAAATGTTTCTATTCTCAGATCACCAAACTCATAGTAGTATTTTTAACATATTAGTCTGCTGCTAAAATAGATGTTTGTTTGCAACGAATGTTGTCTGCAGTTCACATCATACAATGGTTGAATGATGCATGTAAACCTGAATTCTCCAGTATGAAAGCTAGAAACCATTGTCTTATTAATAATTACTGCTAAAAGGGTAACTAGTTCATGGAGGATCACATATTTATCTAAATAAGAACTTAACGGTGCAACTTGAACTTGAGACATTTAACTGTTGACAAGCCTAGGCATTTAGTTATGTCCTTAGCTAACAATATGTTATTTTTTTCAAAAGTGCATTAACCCGGATTCTTCACTCACATGTAATGAATTTGATCAAAACATACATTTTGTTGAAATTGACATAGAGGAGGGTCAGCAAGTTGCGGAAGCAGTTGGAATTATGGGGACTCCATGTGTGCATGTAACAACCCGGAAAATCTGAGCCAATTTAAAATTTATATTTTGGCAATTTTAATGAATTTTGAATATTTAAAATGATTTATTTTAAATAATAGCGACGAAAAATTTATTTTGAATAGAATTCGAACGTATATATTTATATAGATCGTCGTTAGAATATAAATATTTATTTTAAATTATAAAAGGAATTGAAAATGGCGCGGTAGTTCGATAATTCGATTTCAAACTTCAAATGAATGTACAGGATTCAAAATAAACCGGATTTTAGCGAAACCAAAAATATTAGAATCTATTTGAGAATATCTTTCCAACGAATCCAAAAAAATTGAAATTTCATAGCGGGGATCAAAAGTTATGCCCAGTTGAAAATTCCGAATAGTCGCTATGGAATTCTGGCCCTTAAAAATGGAAATTTTGCAGACGACCTCGGTTTTCGATGAAACCACTTTTGTTGGATCTGGGATGTCGTTATTGCTAGGTTTCAAAATTCATAATTTTTCGAATCAATATGTGAGCGTGGCAAAGGAAAACGTGTTTTGTCAATTTCGATCGACCTGAAAATGGCCATTTTTCAAACGGTCTCGGAATTTGACGAAATTAGTTTTGTTAGGACCGTATCGGCAATACGAAGCTAGAAAATATTTTTTGGGAATTTTTAGAGTTCGTATGTAACCCCAGTAAATTGAAATGCATGTTCAAATTTAATATATAGAGTTATATGTTGATTTCGATTAAAACTGATCGAAACGATCGAATTAGCCTACGATACATATCCCATTGTGTTCAGAATGGAGGTATTACGCTGGGGACGACAGTCTGTGGGTTCGATTTCGAGTTCAAAAATAAAAGTCAACTTTGATGGAAACTAAAATAATAATTAAAATAAATATAAATATAACTTCCTTCCTCCCCCATTTCATTTCCTCCTTCTGAAATAAAACCCGCCCCTTTTTTTCACCATCGCGCCCTAGCCTTCCATCTCGCCACCACTAACGTCGGAGCCCCCCCTGCGCCTGCCGCCTGCGATGCCCCCCCTCCCCCGACAATCGATCCCTCCCTGACGCTCCCCTCCACCTCTCGATCCTCCTATTTTATTCAAGAACGCAATCGCACCCCCCTCCCCCGCGCCCTCCGACCGCCACCTCCCTCCGCCATCCACGAACCCCCAAACCCCCTCTCGCGTTCACCTCCTCCTCTCCCCATCTCGATACAGTCAACCCCCACGCCCTAGCCCAGAACGATCGAAAATCGCCAGCACCTCCTCCTCTGGGTCGCCGCCGGCCAACTGACGCCGAATCCGACCCCCTACGATGGAACCTAGGTGATTTTCAATTTATAAATTCAGTTTTTATAAATAAATCAGTTTTAAATCCGTTTACTTTCACGTGAAGGTGAAGTTAAAATCAGTTTTGATGAAGCATGATTTAAAGATAGTGTTTATGTATAATAATGTGTAAATACTAGATTTTTATTCGCTAAAGATTAGATTTTTATTCACTAAAAGAATTGGTTTTTATAATAAAAAGAGACGGTTTCTTTATAGGAAGGTTCAAAATATAATTTTTATAAAGTAGAAGTAATAAAAATATGATTTTTATATAATGGAGAATATAAAAATATTATCTTTATATAGTAGAGATTATAAAAATACGATCTTTATATGTGTTGTAGCGAATTAACAATATAAAGAAATGATTTTGTTTAAAATATAAGTTGAGATTTTTATATAGATAAAAATTCGATTATATATATATATATGAAGTAGCGATAAAAATTTGATTTTTATTATATATATGTTGAGATAAAAATGTGATTTTTTATAGCGGTGAAATAAAAAATTCGATCTTTATATATGGAGTAGAAATATAAAAATATAATTTTTATATAGAAAGAAGCGTTGTAAAAATATACGAAGAAGAATTAAAAATACGATTTTTATTTATTGAAAAGGAATAATAAAAATATAATTTTTATATTTGAACAGCGTAAAAAGAACTGCATTGGAATTTCAAGCAGATCCGGACGGTTCAGCAGTTCAACAGCAAACACGGCGGAGTGGAACCCTCTGTGAGAACTCCTCACCTTTAATTTATTTCTAGTTAAAAATATATACTAGGATGTAGACGGTGTTTAGTAGCACCCGATACCCATCGTCCACAGACCATGGACGACTTGTTTGTTTGTTTGTGTGATTTTGATGTGTAGTTGATTATGTGATGTGGAATGAAATAAAAATATTTTTATAGTTAAAAATAGAATTTTTAACGCGTATATGAAATGAAATAAATTAATATAAACAAATGTACAGGATTTGTTTATATACACACATTTGACTGATATTGATTGGGACCATAAATTTTACACATCGCCCAACTGCACGAATAAAATCTGTGTTTGATTGTTTGAAAACCCCACACAGGTATTGGGATGATATATGGCATACGCTAATCCCAATAATTAGTTGTATGTCGATCGATTGATTGACAGACTGTTATAAGCGTTAAATATTTATATTTGATGCTTATACAGTGTGGAATGCACTTTGGATGATGGTTGATTATTTGTCATTGTTGATATATACATGCGTTGTACGGAAATCAATAGAAATAAAATCTATGGTAATTGATTGGGCCTCATTCCAGTTTTGAAATAAAATATTTGAAACAAAATATTTGAATAGATATTTGAAATAGAAATATATAAAGCCGTGTTGATTAGATATGAGCTATTTTGACGCGAACGATATTTATATCGATTATATTCGTTTTTATAATGAATATTGAAAAGTAATTACAAAATCGAATATTTTGAAATGAAATTCGAATTGAAAATAAATAGAATTGAATTCGAATTGAAATTAAATAGAATTGAATTCGAGTTGAAATTAAATAGAATTGAATTCGAATTGAAATTAAATAGAATTGAATTCGAATTGAAATTAAATAGAATTGAATTCGAATTGAAATTAAATAGAACTGAATTTGAATTGAAATTAAATAGAATTGAATTCGAATATAAATTAAATAGAAAGGAAATTCGAATTGAAATTGAATAGAAGAGAATTAGAATTGAAATTGAATAGATTTGAAATTCAAATTGAATTGAAAACGAACTGGAATTGAATTAAAAATCGATTTGAATTGAAATCAATTTGAATTGAAATCAATTTGAATTGAAATCAATTTGAAATGAATTTAAAACGAATTTATAAGAAAAAATTCAATTTTAATTTGAATTTAAAATGGAAGTTGAAATTGTTTTTGAAACGAATTTAAAACGATGTATAAAATTCGTTTTAAATGGAAATCGAAGAAATATATATTATATATATATTATATATATAATATAATGGTCTGAATAGAATGCGCCGCACCGCGGCAGTTCGCGAATTTTGACCATTGACCTCGAATAGATATTACGGGAGATCCGACTGTCGGATTCTCCTAAAACCGGAACCGTTGGGTGCGTATCGAAAAGAGCTTTCCAATGAATATTAGAAATTTGAAATCTAACGGTTGGATTTGGAATTATGTCCAATTCAAATTTGGAAAAGGTCGCTGTAAGTGCAGTTCGATGGCCGTTGATGGAAATCGACTGTATGGGCCTTGATAAAATTATTAAAAATATTAATAATTTGTGTAAAATCATAAGAAATGATTTGTGAAGAATTGGGACGAGAAACTCCATATATAAAAAGATAAAAATAGTTTTTTATCAAAATGAACTAGTTTTGAACTAGAATTAAAATCAATTTATTTTTGAAATAAATAAATTGGATTTGAAATGGTTTTAAAGGTAACCAGAATTTCCAATAATTGAATTGGAATGGATTTGAATCGATATTGTCTTTGGAATATTTCGATGTTGGATTTCGTGATTACACAGATATTGTTATGGAAATTTGAAAGATATATTTATATCGTTATTTCCAATACGATATTTGTTGGTCGTAGAATTTGGTATTTAATATAAGCCGATATATTTTCTATTCAGAACCTTGTATTTAATATCAAATGTGATTTGGGTTTGTCGTGAATGGTGTCTTCATTAACACTGTTCTTAAACCCAGTTGAGAAAAAGATTAAATCTTTTTATTTAGATTTAATGAAGTATACTAATTAAATGGTATTTAACTGGAATTGAATATGAATTGATTTTTGGGTTTATCGTGAACTGTGTTTTAAATAACATTTGTTCTTTAACCCGATAATTAATGAAATGTGATTTGGGTTGTCGTGAATGGTATCTTTAATAATACTGTTCTTAGACCCAACGGGGTTAAGAAAATCAGAAATTAACTAAAGATTAGTTAAGATGAATGGTTTCTTGAGTATTGATCTGATGTTGGTTTCGGCCTTCGGGGTTATTGCTTAGGGAATTGTTCACTTGCTAATTTGCGGTTAAAGGCTGGTGGAAATGAAATGCGATTTTGGGTTTATCGTGAACCGTGTTTTAAATAACATTGGTTCTTTAACCCAGTTAAAGATTAAAACTAAGTGGAATTTTAATGAATCTTTAAATAGATTGAAAAGTGAATTTGATAATTAAAATTATCAAATTCAAGGAATGATCGAGAATGGAGTACCACCAGTTTTACTCCAGACGATAGTTAAATCTTTAATTAGATTTAAACGTGAAATGGTACCTGAATTTACCGATAACACCGTGGTGTTAGATATGAAGTATTACCAGTTTTACTTCATGGGATGAATAGGTTGGGGTTGGGAAATTTAACAATTGATTACTTTGGTAAGGTTCGTTAATCCCGACTAGTTTGGATAAACCATAATTTGGTTTGAATTGATATTAAAAAGAAGATTGAATAATAAATTTAAATAAATTATCTTTGATAAAATTAATGGGAACCTTTCCCCAAGAATGCGAAATTTAGCAACTAACTGAAGATTAGTTAAGATGAATGGTTTCCTGGGTATTGATCTGATGTTGGTTTCGGCCTTCGGGGTTAATAATTGGGGAATTGTTCTCTTACTAATTTACGGTTGGTGACAGATGAATT
>JASFAX010003039.1:0-43825 GCA_030737875.1 Allium sativum
CCAAATTTTCCCAAATCATTTCTTATGATTTTACATAAATTATTGATATTTTTAATAATTTTATCAAGGCCCGTACAGTCGATTTCCATCAACGGCCATCGAACTGCACTTATAGCGACCTTTTCCAAATTTGATTTGGATGTATCTCCAAATCCAACCGTTAGATTTTGAATTTCTAATATTCGTTAGAAAGCTCTTTTCGATACGAACCCAACGGTTCCGGTTTTAGGAGAATCCGACAGTCGGATCTCCCGTAATGTCCGTTTGAAATAAATGGTCGAAATTCACGAACTACCGCGGCGCGGCGCGTTCTATTCAGGCCACTATATTATATATATAATATATATAATATATATTTCGTCGATTTCTATTTAAAACGAATTATATAAATAGTTTTGAATTCGTTTCAAAAACAATTTCAACCTCCATTTCAATTCAAATCAAAATTGAATTTTTCCTTATAAATTCGTTTTAAAATTCATTTCTATTCAATTCAAATTTCAATTCAATTTGAATTCATTTCAATTCGTTTTCAATTCAATTCGAATTCGTTTTCTATTCAATTCATTTCATTTCGAAATCGTTTTATATTCATTTCATTTCGAATCGTTTTCAATTCATTTCGAATTCGTTTTATATTCAATTCATTTCGAAATCGTTTTCTATTCAATTCATTTCGAAATCGTTTTCAATTCATTTCATTTCGAAATCGTTTTCAATTCATTTCATTTTGAAATCGTTTTCTATTCAATTCATTTCGAAATCGTTTTATATTCAATTCATTTCGAAATCGTTTTCAATTCATTTCATTTCGAAATCGTTTTCAATTCATTTCATTTCGAAATCGTTTCAATTCATTTCATTTCGAAATCGTTCTATATTCAATTCATTTCATTTCGAAATCGTTTTCTATTCAATTCATTTCGAAATCGTTTTCAATTCATTTCATTTCGAAATCGTTTTCAATTCAATTCATTTCGAAATCGTTTTCAATTCATTTCATTTCGAAATCGTTTTCAATTCATTTCATTTCAAAATCGTTTTCAATTCAATTCATTTCGAAATCGTTTTCAATTCATTTCATTTCGAAATCGTTTTATATTCAATTCATTTCGAAATCGTTTTATATTCAATTCATTTCGAAATCGTTTTATATTCAATTCATTTCAAAATATTCGATTTCAAAATTACTTTTCAATATTCATTTTAAAATGAATAAAATCGATATAAATATCGTTCACGTCAAAATTGCGCATCTCTAATCAACACGGCTTTATATATTCCTTTATTCTATTCAACAAATGAATATTTATTTTTGTCAACACACGACTAATCTCAACGAATGAGTACTGTCCACGTGTGACTATTTTTGTTAAATTATTTCGTTCAACACATGACTAATCTCAACGGATGAGTACGGTCAACACATGAACCTTTATTTAATAGTGATAAAGATATAAAATTTATCATTAAAATATTACGTTCAACACATGACTAATCTCACGAATGAGTACGGTCAACACATGAACCTTTATTTAATAGTGATAAAGATGTAAATTTTATTATTAAAATATTTCGTTCAACACATGACTAATCTCAACGGATGAGTACAGTCAACACATGAACCTTTATTTAATATTATTCTTTATCTTCTAAATTGGAATGAGACCCAATCAATCACCATATAATGTTAATTATATGGATTTTCATACATCACACGTATATAATAGCATTGAAAAATAATCAACCATCAACCAAAGTGCACTACACTGTATAAGCATCAAATATAGATATCTAACGCTTATAACAGCCTGTCAATCAATCGATCGACATATTTAATCAATCAGGATGAGTGAACTTCAAATTCCATCCCAACACCCGTGTGGGGTTTCAAGCAATCAAACACAGATTTTAGTTGTGCAGTTGGGCGATGTGTAAAATTTATCGTCCCAATCAATGTCCTTTAAATAGGTGTACATAAACAAACCGTCCGGTTTGTAAATGAATATTTTATTTTATTCACATTCACGTTAAAAATTATATTTTTAACGATAAAACATTTTATTTTAACACATGAATTTCTATCCAGTTCATTCTTTAAATAAAATGATATTTTTTATTTTTCTAACTTATTTTAGAAAATTTCGGCGGCATAACGGCACGATACTAGAAACTGGACGAGGCCTAGCCTTATCCCCGGTCTAGTGAAGGCCCACGTCATTCACACATCAATCAAATCAATTTCATTTCACCAAACAATTCAATTTCAATCCAAATATTCTAACTAACTACACAACCAAACAATTTAACACACAAGCCATCCATGGTCTGTGGATGACGGGTGTCGGGTGCTACTAAACACCGTCTGCATCCTAGTATATGTATATAAATAGAAATGAAATTGAAAGGTGAGAAATTCTCACCGATAGCTATCCAATCATCTTGACTCTTCTTTGATAGAAATCTTCTTCGTTATCGCATTTTTGTCACCTTCGTTGCCCGTATTCACTACATATGTAAAAATCGAATTTTTATTTCGCTTTTCAATATATAAAAATAAATTTTTTTACTTTGCTATTCAATATATAAAAATCGAATTTTTACATCGCTGCTATATAAAAAGATTTCGCCTTTTCAAAAAATATAGATTTGCCTTTCTATAATATAAAAATTATATTTTTCTCGAAGTAAAAAATCATATTTTTACTTCACTACTCATCTCAAAATATCGTCTTTTCATATTTAAAAATCAGTTCTTTAGCAAATTAAAAATCAGTTCTTTAGCAATTTAAAAATCAGTTTTTAAAATAATATACATATATTTTTCAGATTTTAAACAAACTAAAATAGAAATAAAAAAAAAGAAAAAAAAGGAAACTCACTGCTTTTTATTGAAGGTTGGAGAGGAGGAGCTCGCGGGGGGGGGGGGGGTGGGTCTTTGCTACGTCGTCGAAGGTGTGCTCGAGGAGGCGGCCTCTGGTGTTCGGTGGTGGCTCGCGGTAAAAGGGGGGGCGACGCGTCGATCAGAGAAAAAGGGGGGGTTTCGACGGAGGAGATGGAAGCGGAGGAAGGGAAGAAGGAAGGAGGAAGAAGAGGAGGGGGTGCGCCAGCCTCCGGTGCGGCGATGGCCTCCTGGAGGCGCCGCGTCGGCTAGGGCGCGATGCCTTTTTCTTTTCTTTTCTGTTTTGCAAATGATTTCAACCGGGGGGGGCCTGGTTAAGGTGGAAGGGAGATTTTTTTTTAATTATTTTATTTTGCAAAAAGTTGACTTTCACATACGACCTCTAAACGAGGCCCACCGCCCTCGCCCATAGCGTTTCACCCCCATTCCGAACACGATGGGATATGTATCGCAAGCTGATTCGATTGTTTTGATCAGTTTCCGTTAAATTTACATTTAAATCACTATATTGAATTTTAAACGTACATTTCAAATTACCGGGGTCACATACTAACTGGAAAAATTCCATAAAAATATTTTCTAGCTTCGTATTGACGATACGGTCCTAACAAAACTAGTTTCGTCGAATTCTGAGACCGTTGGAAAAATGGCCAATTTCCAGTCGATTAAAATCAACTGAAACTGGTCAAACACGTTTTCCTTTGTCACGCTCACATATTGATTCGAAAAATTATGAAATTTGAAACCTAGCAATAATTTGACATCATGGATCCAACAAAAGTGGTTTCATCTAAATCCGAGGTCATTTGCAAAATTTCCATTTTTAAGGGCCTGAATTCCATAGCGACTATTCAGAATTTTCAACTGGACATGTCTTTTGATTCCCGCTATGAAATTTCAATTTGTCGGATTCGTTGGAAAGATATTATCAATTAGATCCCAATGTTTTTGGTTTCACTAAAATTCGGATTGTTTTGCACCCGGTACATTCAATTGAAGTTTGAAATCGAATTATCGAACTACCGCGCCATTTTCAATTCTATTTATAATTATATATAAATATTTATATTCTAACGACGACGCGTATACATATATACGTTCGAATTATATTCAAAATAAATTTTCGTTGATTTTTATTTAAAATAATCTATTTTAAATGCGCAAAATTCGCTAAAATTGCCAAAATAAAAATTTTAAACTGGCTCAAATTTTCCGGGTTATTACAATCTCCCCCACTTAAAACTTTTCGTCCCCAAAAAGGAACAAAGTCGAAAGGGGTTTGATTAATCAACTCTACGTTCGATCTGGCTTGCATTCTCCAACTTTTCAGTTTCTGAGAATTTTCAAATTTTCAAAAATTTGGCTAACACCCTAAATTTTCGAAAAATTTCGCCATAACCTCCCCTGCACCGGGAGCCACGGGAAAATCCCGAAATTGCCATATAGGCCTTCTAATCTCAAAAAGAAAAAGAAAAGGCCAAGCGGCTAGCCAATAGGCTCATAAAATCATCATCACCCAAACAAAACAGTAAATTATGTAGTAAACATGTACCTATTTGTCGGGCAAACAAATTTTATTCTCTGCTCTAGCCTCCTTGCTATGACCTGTTCAATGTAAGCACATGTATACGCAAGCAAATGTGACCAATTTTCAATACAATTCAATATTTGATGCAATTAGGCTAAATGGTTCAAAATTATCAAACAAATAAACAAACAACACAAACATCAATCAATTAGTGAATTAGAGTTTCAAATTCATAATTTTGATACATATTCAGAAAATCATGTTTTTGATGCCAATTCACAACAATGTGTTCTAGCTATATAAGTTTTGGTTCTCACACCAGTCTAATGGAAGTATATAGATATCATACCTTCGAAACACGAACACAAATTCTGATGATGATATATCAATCATCAGAACCATCTCCGGGTGTCTAGAATATGATTCTATATCTATCTCGTATATTAAAACTTCGAATATACGTTCATGACGCGTATATGCAAAATCTTTATATACCAGATTGTCCATATTCAAAATAAATAAATAATCAAATACGTATAAAACGATTTAGATTTTTAAAACAAAATTGTTTTCATTTGAAAAATATACTCTTCACACTCGTTCTAGGATACTACTGATCCTATCTCTAACGAGTCATTCTAATTGGATATTACTAATCCAATATCTGATGAATTCTTTCGTATGGTTCTAATGTGTCTTGTTCTCGAGCTCTGTAAACCAAAGCTCTGATACCAAATGTGAGAACTCGTAACTTCCCCGTGAGGAAAAGAGCGGATACTTTGAGAACAACACACAAATGAACGCAGACGGAAGAACATTTCATTGTTATTACAACAGTTCCATCAGATACAAGAATATACAGAGTATAAATGAATAAATTACATTCGATAAATATCAGAGATTACAATAAATTACATAGCAGCGGAAAATAATACAAAGCACAACTGAAGGTGATATACGGATACAGAGCTTTCCGGATATCATTCCAGCTGTAAACCAGGATCCTATGAATATAAATCTACAAAACCAAAACTACAAGCTGCCCGTGCGGAAAATAGGGGCACCCAGAGTTTAGGTTAAAACAATAAACTCCAGGTCAGTCATGTGACTGGTGTGAGAACTAAAACAGTTATTAAAAATTTATTTTAAAAGAGAGTAATTCAAGGGACCACGCCGTATAACACGGAACGGGTTTCCTCCCAAGAATACTAGTGCATAGGATAAACAACGCAATGCTTTTTCGAAAAATGAAGCTATTATAAGACCCAGGTCCCATCACACAATGCAACGCAAGCCGGAGGATAGGGTTTTCCCTTATAATAGCCAAACATGCTTGATACGTTTAAAACAAATCATTTGATACTATAATAAGTGTATAGTGTCAAAACAGTTTCAATCATAAATATAAATCATAGACGGCATAAGTGCCCCATCCCACTATGTCGCCATACTAGGCTCTACAAATAAAGCCGAAATACACGTATTGGAAATTGGATTTCCGTCATGAGTCGAGGCAAGGGGAGAGCTCCTCTCCGCTTCGAGACACTCTAGCAAATGCTCAGGACTACACACTCTGGGCAGCCACTTGGATCGGTTGGGCCGGTCCTCACTTACGTTAGAGGATTAGTTATTCCTGAACACACGTTTCCCGATCCTTACAGACCTATAATCGAGGCGCCTCATTCCAACAACCACAAAGGTGAAAAGTATATAAATGTCAGGGCTGGTAAGTCACTGACACCACCAAAGCTAGAAAGAAACGTCATGTTCTCCCAACAGCCCGTATCCCATTTTTAACTCATACCGAGGTGTGAGGCTCGCGAATTCACGTTATACACAAAGCTACGTCACAGAGGCCGTGCTTTGATCATCAACCACAAGACTTTGCTTTTCAACAGAAGCCTTGATCATTGCATCTTAGCATGCCACACAGGCAATTCATGCCATGCGATTGATATCTATCGATATATAACCTCTAAGCTCGTACGTCTCAGAGAAGGGCGTTAAGCAAGAGAATAAATTCTCCGCCGCCAAACAGATATATATTTAACAGAAATCAATCAACACTGAATAAAATCCAATGTCAGACACACAATCCATTTACAAGTTCGTTCTGGGTCTGAACGAAACCGGAGGCACTTTCCTCGCATATCCATCCATCTCCAAGTACGTCTGGATGACCACCAACTATTTCCATCCTCTTGGGTGTACAGCCCAATCAGGATCGTCAGTAATTATCCAAACGATGTGAAAACTTCCGGTCTTCGACCACCGTCTTCATCTTCGACATATCGTCGAATCGGTTATTCAGAATGGGTATAAACCCGGACTTTCCGAACAACCCGCGTATATTAAAAACAAATGTTACACAAACACAACATACGCCTCATTCCAATTTATATTCTCAGGGAAAGGTTCCCATTAATTTTATCAAAGATAAATTCTTTAAATTTATTCTTTAATCTTCCTTTGGATGTCGTTTCAAACCAAATTATGGTTTTCTGAACTAGTCGAGATTAGCGAACCACACCGAAGTAATTATTTATTTTATTTCCCAATCCCAACCTATTCATTCCATGAAGAAAAACTGGTAATACTCCATATCTAATACTATGGTGTTATCGGTAAGATTAATTACCATTTCACGTTCAAATCTAATTAAAGATTTAACTATCGCTTTGGAGCAAAACTGGCGATACTCCATTCTCGCTTATTTCTAAATTTGATAATTTAGATTATAGATTTACATTTCAATTTAATTGCAGATTTGTTTAAAACTCCTTTTACTAGGTTAAAGAACTAATGTCTTTTAAAACACAGTTCACGACAAACCCAACTCACAATCTATTCTAGTTCAATTTAAATCAAATATATTAGGAATTCCGATTATTTAAAACCCATTTTTAAATCTAATTTATTTATTTAAAAACAAATCGGGTTTTAAATTTAGTTCAAACTAGTTCATTTTGATAAAAATCTATTTTTATCTTTTCAAATATGGAGTTTTTCATCACAAATTTTCCCAAATCATTTCTTATGATTTTACATAAATTATTGATATTTTTAATAATTTTATCAAGGCCCGTACAGTCGATTTCCATCAACGGCCATCGAACTGCACTTATAGCGACCTTTTCCAAATTTGATTTGGACGTATCTCCAAATCCAACCGTTAGATTTTGAATTTCTAATATTCGTTCGAAAGCTCTTTTCGATACGAACCCAACGGTTCCGGTTTTAGGAGAATCTGACGGTCGGATCTCCCGTAATGTCCGTTTGAAATAAATGGTCGAAATTCACGAACTGCCATGGCGCGGCGCGTTCTATTCAGGCCATTATATTATATATATAATATATATAATATATATTTCGTCGATTTCTATTTAAAACGAATTATATAAATAGTTTTGAATTCGTTTCAAAAACAATTTCAACCTCCATTTCAATTCAAATCAAAATTGAATTTTTCCTTATAAATTCGTTTTAAAATTCATTTCTATTCAATTCAAATTTCAATTCAATTTGAATTCATTTCAATTCGTTTTCTATTCAATTCATTTCATTTTGAAATCGTTTTATATTCATTTCATTTCGAAATCGTTTTCAATTCATTTCGAATTCGTTTATATTCAATTCATTTCGAAATCGTTTTCTATTCAATTCATTTCGAAATCGTTTTCAATTCATTTCATTTCGAAATCATTTTCAATTCATTTCATTTCGAAATCGTTTTCTATTCAATTCATTTCGAAATCGTTTTATATTCAATTCATTTCGAAATCGTTTTCAATTCATTTCATTTCGAAATCGTTTTCAATTCATTTCATTTCGAAACCGTTTTCAATTCATTTCATTTCGAAATCGTTTTATATTCAATTCATTTCATTTCGAAATCGTTTTCTATTCAATTCATTTCGAAATCGTTTTCAATTCATTTCATTTCGAAATCGTTTTCAATTCAATTCATTTCGATATCGTTTTCAATTCATTTCATTTCGAAATCGTTTTCAATTCATTTCATTTCGAAATCGTTTTCAATTCAATTCATTTCGAAATCGTTTTCAATTCATTTCATTTCGAAATCGTTTTATATTCAATTCATTTCGAAATCGTTTTATATTCAATTCATTTTGAAATCGTTTTATATTCAATTCATTTCAAAATATTCGATTTCAAAATTACTTTTCAATATTCATTTTAAAATGAATAAAATCGATATAAATATCGTTCACGTCAAAATGGCGCATCTCTAATCAACACGGCTTTATATATTCCTTTATTCTATTCAACAAATGAATATTTATTTTTGTCAACAGACGACTAATCTCAACGAATGAGTACTGTCCACGTGTGACTATTTTTGTTAAATTATTTCGTTCAAAACATGACTAATCTCAACGGATGAGTACGGTCAACACATGAACCTTTATTTAATAGTGATAAAGATATAAAATTTATCGTTAAAATATTACGTTCAACACATGACTAATTTCACGAATGAGTACAGTCAACACATGAACCTTTATTTAATAGTGATAAAGATGTAAATTTTATTATTAAAATATTTCGTTCAACACATGACTAATCTCAACGGATGAGTACAGTCAACACATGAACCTTTATTTAATATTATTCTTTATCTTCTAAATTGGAATGAGACCCAATCAATCACCATATATTGTTAATTATATGGATTTTCATATATCACACGTATATAATAGCATTGAAAAATAATCAACCATCAACCAAAGTGCACTACACTGTATAAGCATCAAATATAGATATCTAACGCTTATAACAGCCTGTCAGTCAATCGATCGACATATTTAATCAATTAGGACGAGTGAACTTCAAATTTCATCCCAACACCCATGTGGGGTTTTAAGCAATCAAACACAGATTTTAGTTGTGCAGTTGGGCGATGTGTAAAATTTATCGTCCCAATCAATGTCCTTCAAATAGGTGTACATAAACAAACCGTCCGGTTTGTAAATGAATATTTTATTTTATTCACATTCACGTTAAAAATTATATTTTTAACGATAAAACATTTTATTTTAACACATGAATTTCTATCCAGTTCATTCTTTAAATTAAATGATATTTTTTATTTTTCTAACTTATTTTAGGAAATTTCGGCGGCATAACGACACGATACTAGAAACGGGACGAGGCCTAGCCTTATCCCCGGTCTAGTAAAGGCCCACGCCATTCACACATCAATCAAATCAATTTCATTTCACCAAACAATTCAATTTCAATCCAAATATTCTAACTAACTACACAACCAAACAATTTAACAAACAAGCCATCCATGGTCTGTGGATGACGGGTGTCGGGTGCTACTAAACACCGTCTGCATCCTAGTATATATATATAAATAGAAATGAAATTGAAAGGTGAGAAATTCTCACCGATAGCTATCCAATCATCTTGACTCTTCTTTGATAGAAATCTTCTTCGTTATCGCATTTTTGTCACCTTCGTTGCCCGTATTCACTACATATGTAAAAATCGAATTTTTATTTCGCTTTTCAATATATAAAAATCGAATTTTTTACTTTTCTATTCAATATATAAAAATCGAAATTTTACATCGCTGCTATATAAAAAGATTTTGCCTTTTCAAAAAAATATAGATTTGCCTTTCTATAATATAAAAATTATATTTTTCTCGAAGTAAAAATCATATTTTTACTTCACTACTCATCTCAAAATATCGTCTTTTCATATTTAAAAATCAGTTCTTTAGCAAATTAAAAATCAGTTCTTTAGCAAATTAAAAATCAATTCTTTAGCAATTTAAAAATCAGTTCTTTAAAATAATATACATATATATTTCAGATTTTAAACAAACTAAAATAGAAATAAAAAATAAAAAGAAAGAAAAAAAAAGGAAACTCACTGCTTTTTATTGAAGGTTGGAGAGGAGGAGCTCGCAGGGGGGGAGGGGTCTTTGCTACGTCGTCGGAGGTGTGCTCGAGGAGGCGGCCTCTGGTGTTCGGTGGTGGCTCGCGGTAAAAGGGGGGCGACGCGTCGATCAGAGAAAAAGGGGGGTTTCGACGGAGGAGATGGAAGCGGAGGAAGGGAAGAAGGAAGGAGGAAGAAGAGGAGGGGGTGCGCCAGCCTCCGGTGCGGCGATGGCCTCCTGGAGGCGCCGCGTCGGCTAGGGCGCGATGCCTTTTTCTTTTCTTTTCTGTTTTGCAAATGATTTCAACCGGGGGGGCCTGGTTAAGGTGGAAGGGAGATTTTTTTTTAATTATTTTATTTTGCAAAAAGTTGACTTTCACATACGACCTCTAAACGAGGCCCACCGCCCTCGCCCATAGCGTTTCACCCCCATTCCAAACACGATGGGATATGTATCGCAAGCTGATTCGATTGTTTTGATCAGTTTCCGTTAAATTTACATTTAAATCACTATATTGAATTTTAAACGTACATTTCAAATTACCGGGGTCACATACTAACTGGAAAAATTCCATAAAAATATTTTCTAGCTTCGTATTGACGATACGGTCCTAACAAAACTAGTTTCGTCGAATTCTGAGACCGTTGGAAAAATGGCCAATTTCCAGTCGATTAAAATCAACTGAAACTGGTCAAACGCGTTTTCCTCTGTCACGCTCACATATTGATTCGAAAAATTATGAAATTTGAAACCTAGCAATAATTTGACATCATGGATCCAACAAAAGTGGTTTCATCTAAATCCGAGGTCGTTTGCAAAATTTCCATTTTTAAGGGCCTGAATTCCATAGCGACTATTCAGAATTTTCAACTGGACATATCTTTTGATTCCCGCTATGAAATTTCAATTTGTCGGATTCGTTGGAAAGATATTATCAATTAGATCCCAATGTTTTTGGTTTCACTAAAATCCGGATTGTTTTGCACCCGGTACATTCAATTGAAGTTTGAAATCGAATTATCGAACTACCGCGCCATTTTCAATTCTATTTATAATTATATATAAATATTTATATTCTAACGACGACGCGTATACATATATACGTTCGAATTATATTCAAAATAAATTTTCGTTGATTTTTATTTAAAATAATCTATTTTAAATGCGCAAAATTCATTAAAATTGCCAAAATAAAAAATTTTAACTGGCTCAGATTTTCCGGGTTATTACATAGTACAATCCTTGATGGTTGTAGGTCGAACCCTCTATTTTTTAATATGAAACAGATAAGTACATATTTCATTACAAAAATTAAGATACTGAATAAAATTTATTTCTTACCCTTCAGCTCTAGGTACTAAAGTGACGATTACGATGGATCGCTGCCATCGCCTCCAGATGATCGGAATGAACTCCTACCTATGGATGACATGTCTATACTTGTGACATATACATACACCATTTCAAAGAGAATAATAACATATTATAATGAAAAATATTTCGTACTTAAATGACATAAACGATATAAATTGCTAACTTAATGACTAAATTGAAATAGAAACGAAATTGTATATACCTGATTCATATTGGGTCTCATGTTCCAACGATAAGCAGATTAAACTGCATCTTTAATAAAAAAAATGCTAAATAAACGACAAATGGAAATAACATAAAAGATGTAAATAATAGTAAACTGATTTGGTTTCAAAGTTACATTAGTTTCATACTATATAAAGAATTCAACAAAGTTACATCAATTAAAAGATATACGTAGTAGCATAACTATCGAATTAATATATCAGTCATCATCATCTTATGATTCAAATTCTGTCTCATTTTCTATGATATTTTCCTCTCTACTCTCAAATACTTCCATAGGAATATTTGATATCAAAGGTTCAAATTATGTATGATCGTATGAAATTAGTATTTCATTGTATTCAAGATTGCGAGATAAGCTTGCTCATCTGAAATATTCTTCGCACAAAAGTAAATCCGTCATTTGTTTTAAAAACTACCAACCAATCTACTTTTATCTTTTTTTAGCGACGAACAAGAAGCATAATAAACTTGCAGCTCTTGCTTGGCTAGTACAAAAGGATCATGCTTGTGATAATGCAATGTGTGCTTTACGTTGATAAGATTATAATCTTTGTGCACATTAATTCCAAAACTTGAAACATTGCTAAACCAATTGCATCTAAATAGAAATACTTTCTCCATGGGGAATGAGAAATACGTCAGTTGCAAAATACGCTAAAACGCCATAAAAACCATTTATTTGATTTTCCGGATCATCGCTACCTTTAACAAGTACATCTGTATTGCTAGTTAATTTTTCGGCACCGTATTCTTTGGTGTTATATTTATATCCATTAACGAAATAAATTGGATATGTCTCACCACTTTCTTTGGTCCCATCGCAAGATATTTCAATCCTTTGTTAACAACACGATTTTTCTGCTCGTAAATGTATTTCGAAAACCAACCGGAAAATTCTTTGCTCAGATCTTTGTTTGAATGTTTATGTTTATAAACAGTGTATACAAATAAAATATTACATTAGATTTTACATGTGCATGCATTTTAGAAATGAATAAAATATAAATTAGTATTTCAGATTACCCAACAAATGGTGTAACCTCAACAAAATTTAGAAGAATATAAGTGTGTGCTACATGATGATCTTTATCGTTTAACCATATTTTTACACATTTCCCAAAAGGTCGACCATGTTTTCTAAAAATATATAACATTATTTGAGGGGACTATTATTCGTCGCCTTCATCATTACGAGGAACACTTTTAGATGATATATTCACATGATCACTGAAATAGTGAGAGAACAAGATCGAAGCTTCTTCTTTTATGTAACATTTACATATTGAACCTTTAATTCAGGCTTTTTTGCCACTTTTTTCATCAAATGGTTCAGATTTCTATGAAAATTAATTTACATTAACTTCATATTTTAAAAGGAATTAAGTTACTAGGTAACATATTATATACCTCTCAAATGAAAGATGAACATGTAAAAGCGCCAATTAATTAAAAAACCTAGCAAAAATATTTTCTCTAATTTGTAGAGCAATATATGAATATCTACTTCAAGTTTACGTAAACATTGCACTTTTAAGTAGTCGAACAATGCTCTTTGTAAAACACACTAATCTCCGTTACCTTTCAAACTATCAACGACAATAGTTCTTTTAACCTAATGGATAATAATTTTTCCACCATTATGTGACAGTCGTGGCTTTTCGTTCCACTCAATTTATCATTTTTAAAGTCAACACATCTACGAAGATTTGATGAAATCCCATCAGGAAATCTTAACTCTTCTACCCATTTTAACACAACTTTAACTTGATTACTATCTAATTCATAACAAGCCTTCGGTTCTTACTGTCATTTGGTTTCATATAAAACGCAGGATGTTTGCATAATTCTTTTATATTGCGTCTTGATTTTAAATCAATCTTACTCTTCCCTTTGACATTTAAAATTATTGTTAAATACATCATCAAATACAATTTTCTCATTATGCATTTGAATCTTTAAATAGATAGTAATTAATTAACAAAACAATTAATTAAAGAATAATTTAAAAAAATGGGGAATTGGGCAATAAGAGTACCGTCATTGAGTCCGTTACGATTTTCTGATTCAGATAAACATTTGCTTTGCGTAAAACGGATATAAAACAAAGAAGTTACGGCAGTCCGAAGTTTGAATTAAAAATTAGAATAATATATATATAACACAAATTGGGGTATGGCGTCTTCTAGCGGAGGAGGAAACCCTAAACCTATCGTTGCAGCCGCCGCCACAGAAACCAAAGATACTGGCTGGCAAAAGGTAGGCAGAAAAGGGAAAACTAAAGTCTCTTCCCACGCGTCAACTCCTCAAACGAAGCAGCCCCATCCCAAACCTTCTCCATTGTTCAAGGCTAACATGTGCAATTAGGTTATTGCGGTTGCAGGTAACACAATCATTGAAGGTGGGGTCTCTCGATTTGACACTTGCAATGATGAAGATAGAGACTTTACTTTATTGGACGATGTCATTTTCACTGAAGTAAGTAACATGTGGAGAAATTCTCTCTACATTTATCTAACTAGTAAAAGACCCTATTTTGTTCATTTAAATGCTTATATTAAGAGGGAATGGAACCCTACTGGTCAGTGGGATGTATTTGTGCGTGAAAATGGGTTTTACCTCATCAAATTTGCAAACAAATTTGACTGTAAGCGTGTATTGGATGGAGGACCATGGTTCATGGATAGTAAACTAATCTTCATTAAGAAATGGGAACCTAATTTGAGACTTGAGAGGGATATGCTTGAATCCCTTCTAGTTTGGATTAGATTGCCAAATCTAGATCTATCATTGTGGAACGCTTGTGGTATCAGTAAACTAGCCAGTGTTATAGGTACACCACTGAAACTGGATGACAACACCAAGATGGTCAAGAGATTAAATTATGCTAGAGTTTTAGTGGATATTAAAGCTACAACTAACATTAAGAAATAGATCAGAGGAAAAGACAGTAAAGGCAATATATACAATCAAACTATCGAATACGAGAATCTACCTCCAGTATGTGGGCACTGCATATGCTTTGGGCATTCTGAAGCACAATGCGTAGTAACACCTCCACCTATTTCACAAATGTGCCAACCTAGAAAAAATGTAGTGACAAGTGAGAAAGGCACGACCGATCAGACCTCTCATGAGGTCATCCAAGCGTCATCTAGTACTGCTAGCCAAAAAGCGGTCATTTCCAGTATATCAGCAAGCATCCCGATCGACCAGACCCAAAACGATACTATTTACAGTAGTAGAGTTGAAAGTGCCTTCACGTAGCCCCCTTAACGGGTGGAGGCGGAGGAGGTGGGGGTGGTGGTCCCCCAGGTCCAAGCAACAAGCACAGTGTAACACCATTCTGCCCAAGAAGTAGTTCAAGAAGAGCCTGCATTGGAAGATGACGTTAGCGAGTTACAAAATGTAAACATTGATGAAGTGTCAGAAGAAGAGGAACCAGATGTTAATGCAGTAGGTACTAAAAGTGTGACTAAGGAAAATAGTGAATATGACAAATAATTTAGTAATGTGGACACTGGTAAAATTAGCAGTGGACGTAACGTATCTCCTATGAAGCTGAGGAGTAGGGCACCCCCCCTCGCTCCCCATGTCGATCATAAGTTGGAATGTGCGGGGTCTAAACAATGATACTAGATGTTTAGACCTCCTGAACATTCGAAGGCAACATTTGCCTTCGATTTTTAGTATCTTAGAGAACAAGTTTAATACTGACACTATGAATTTCTTCACTGAAAATATGGGTACTGATTGGTTACATCTTCATAATAATGACAGTGGATGTAAGGGAAGTATTATGGTGATATGGAACAAAAACATTTGGAATCTTAATATTATTGACAAGGATGACCAAGTTAATAATGTAAGTGCTATCAACACTGGTGGATTTAAAATTTACATCTCTTTTGTGTACGCCAGTAACATAGCATCATATCGTATCAATTTATGGAAAAATATCACTAATAAGGCAAATGTAGTAGATGGACCTTGGTTAGTTATGGGTGATTTCAATGTAGTGCTAAAGGCAGATGATAAATTAGGGGGACGTACCCTTAAAGTTTCCCAATTGGTGGAGTTCAACAACTGCGTATTAGCAGCTGGACTTGTCGAACCACTCCACTGCGGACTGAAATATACATGGAGAAGTGGTGAGTGCAAAAAAAAAAATCGTGCAAACTTGATTGAGTTTTAGTTAATGCTGAGTGTATAAACAAATTTGATGATATCAAAGTAACCATCTTGCCAAATTCTACTAGTGATCATAGCCCTTTACTGATTAATCTCATTAATAAACAAGACACAGTCAAAGGCAAACCGTTTAGGTATGCTAATGAGTGGCATAAGATCGATGGGTATTATGAAGCTGTGAGTGGTGTGATTGCTACGGTGGGAACCCATTTTTTTCAACTAATGCAAACTTTAAAACAAATGAAAGCGAGGTTGAAGGAATGGAACCGATGCAGACCCAAGAGCAATGACTTGGTTGATCAATTGCAAAAACAATATGAAGAGCTCCTCATCAAAATTGACAACCAGTCAAGCAATAATGACTTGTGGACCCAATACTATGATAAGCAAGGCAAACTCAAAGAAGCTCTGAACAACAAAGCCATCGAATTAAAACAGAAAGCGAAAAAAATGTAGATCACTAATGGGGATGAATGCACAAAATTCTTCTATACAAAAATGTTGGTGAGGAAAAACATTAACTACAATGTTCAACTTATCGATACTGATGGAAACTGTTGCATGGACATGGGTAAATTTGAACATGAAGCCATATTCTATTTCACTGAATTGTATAATGGCGAATGTAATACCAACTTACCCAGTGTTCACTGCCGGAGGTTGGTGAACAATTGTGGCTGCCGCTTGCTGAGCAGGGCTGTTATCGAAGCTGAAGTTTGGAGTGCCTTGCAGTCCACCCATGTTGATGCCAGCCCCTGCGCCGATGGCTTGTCCATGTTCTTCCGGGTGCATTGGGGGGACCTGAAACACAGCTTGTTATTGGCTATGAATGAAGCTTTTCAAAATGCCTCATTCCAAAGTTAGATAAACCCACTAGAATCGTTAATTACAGACCGATTGCCTGTTGTAATGTTGTTTATAAAATTTTGAGCAAAATCATTTGTAATCGTATGAATTTAACTTTGCCTGATATTATTGCAGAATGCCAAAGAGCATTCATTAAGGGGAGAAGCATTTCAGATAACTCGTTATTGGCTCACGAATTGGTCTGGGGGTTCAATAAGAAAGGAGCTAATAGATTATGCTTGAAAGCGGATCTACATAAGGTGTATGACAAGATCAATAGACAATTTATTATACATATGTTGCGCTGTATGGGTTTCCCCAAAAAGTTTGTCGACTTAATCAATGAATGCATTTCTACCCCGACTTACTCTATTCTGATTAATGGGGTTTCGAGGAGAAATATCACCTCGAACCGAGGCATCAGACAAGGTGATCCTCTCTCTCCCTATTTGTTTGCAGTGGCAATGGAATTTTTCTCTCTACAAATGGATTTGGCTTGTCACATGAAACTTCTACAGCCAATATATGGGCTGCAGACAATGGTTAGTCATCTTTTATACGTGGATGATTTACTGATATGTGTAAAAGATAATGCTACAGCGGCTGAACACATTAGACACATATTTGGGCTGTTGGAAGATTATGCAGGGCTGAAACTCAATGCCAATGAGACCAAATGTTATTTCAACAAACACTGCAATGTTAAATCAGTGGTTCTGGAGGCACTTAACATGAAGGAGGGAGAATTTCCAGTAAAATATTTGGGAGTACCACTGTCTTCGAATAAAATTACGAATAGTGAATGTGTGGAGCTTGTAACTAAGATCAGGGATAAGTTACAAGGCTGGAGTTCAAGATTGTTATCACTTGCTGGTATAATTGAACTAGTGCACACGGTGATTCAAGCTAAAGTGGCGTTTTGGTTGCAAACTTTTCAGCTACCGGAGGCATCACTAAATAAAATTGAGAGAGTGTGTGCTTACTTTATATGGAGAGGTGGTCTACACAAAGTTCAATATGAGACTCTTTATAAGCCCAAATCAGAAGGGGGTGTTGGGCTTCGACGACTTAAAATATAAAAGAAGCATACACTATGAAACAAGGGTGGAAAATTATCAATAAGGAGGGTCTATGGGCACGCTGGATGGAGCAGAGATACATTCGTGGTAATTTTTGGCAATTGCGAACTGATAACAACGCCTCGGCCACGTGGAAAGCTATCTTACGCATTAGAAGCAAGCTAGCTAAATGTAGTGAAAGACAAATAGTGAGGGGTGATAGCACAGATTTGTGGAGAGACCCATGGATTGAGGGTAAATCAATTATTGATTTGGTTGGCATGCATACTTTCCCAAACTATGGTTGCCCTGATAAACATGCCCAACATATTATTCAGAATAATCAGTGGAATCTAGTTGATATCCCGCTGAATGAGACCCAACAAGCACAAATAAAGTACATGCCACTTTTTTCAGATCGACAAAGGGACATATGGGTATGGAATGCGACAGGCAATGACTTCACTATGAAAACTGCATGGAATGAGGTGAGGCAGAAGGCTCAGCCAAAATCTTGAAGCAGAATAGTGTGGGATAGTGTTAATTGCCCTAAAATGGCTTTCAGTGTGTACAAAGTGGTCTTGCGGAGGCTGCCTACGAGGGACAGGCTTAACAATTAGGGAATCAGAGACGACACTCAATGTGTACTGTGTAACTCGAATACCAAAACCCACACCATCTATTTTTTGAGTGCACTACATCGAAACTCATACTGACACAGTGTTACACTATTATGGGTATTACATCTAACTTACTGAAGATGGAGGACATCATTGAGTACCTTGTTAGCAGAAGAAGCACGGAAGACTTGAAGACCAAACACCACATTATCTCCTTCAATGTAGCTGCATGGATAGTTTGGAAAGAAAGAAATAAGCATATTTTTCAACACAAAGGCACAAATCAGAACGATTTAGAGAGGATAATTTGAGGCGAACTGATGCTTATGAAATTGAGAATCCCAGAGAAACTTACTAGGATGGGGACAGATGCAACTCATAGCGCAGCAGTGGATGGAGCGGCATCAATGGCAGGAAGCCCACATAGACTGTTTGAGCCGCCATGAGTGGAAGACGATGGTTAATTTGGGTTTGGTACTTACTTTATGTTATATTTTATACCCTACTTTTCAGTTGTAAAGTGAATGATCTGTAATTCTTGAAAGTGTGGATGCGCTTTTGGGGTATGACCACGTGCGCTCGTTTTGTGTGTTATGTGGATCAATTTTCAGGGCTGAAAGCCTAATACAAAGTTTGACACATTTTCAAAAAAAAATAGCAAATTGGGACGACCCAGAATACAACTATGTCGATCTATGTTGAAGGTGGGTCGACCCATAGGTCGACCTAGTTGCATACTGGGTCAACCAAGGTTGTGGCCAAGCATCGTGTTTTCCAGGCACGAATTTGACCGGGCCGACTATATTTTTCGTGATGCTTCAGATATTTCTTTTCATATGATGGCCCAGGTTGAAAACCCAAAATCTAAGGGTCCTAGGCTCTCCACTTATATTATAAATATGCTTCTAATATAACCCTAAACCCTCACAACTCCATTCCACATCCTCTACTTCCACTATATAAAACTCTTCCTCTAAAACAATAGAGTTCTGAGATTTAGATTTGGATTTTATTACCCTAAATTGGAGGATCTTTAAACATATACCTAAAGAATTCCTACCAGGGCCAATTGGATAAGCAAATTGAGGTTAGATTTCATGACTACTCAGATTTTTAAATAGGTTTAGGTAAATTAGGAAGTATGGTAGTTGTATGAACAATATTATTTACAGATCTATTAATCTGCAATTTGTTCTTTTTTTCTATAAATCTTTCTCTAGGAGTATGTTCTGTGATTATAAGATCAGTATAATTTGGGATTTTTTGAATTGTATAAAAGCTGTTAATTTCGTCTGTAATTTATAGATTTTAGTGTTTTTTTATATAAATAAGTCTTGTATATCTGACTACTGCTTATATTCCTGATTTAATTTATTCTATTACTGTAATACATTTAATTTATTTCTATCTCTTTTTCTTCATAGATTATTTTATGTATAGTTCATATTTTATCAATGGATTTATTTTATTTATTTGAGCCTTAGTCATGTGAGTGCCTCAGTTTTTATCCTTTTAGTTCACGTTGAGTTTAGGCCTTCAAAGAGTCTAAACCCTTATCCTTTTCTATTTCTATGCATATTTGGTAAAATTATGAATTTGATTATAAAAACGCATATTGGGAAAAATATGAATTGAGTATAAAAGGATTAATTGGGGCTTATTGAATTAGTACAATAATGAACAAATGAACTATAATTTTGACGAAATCACTAATAAACTGAATAATTGGATATTTGAATAGACACTAGGTAGCGGGGGGTTGGGTTGTACAATAAATATGAACAAGATAATGTTTAAATGCAGCCTAAAAATATAATAAGAAGTTATATGGAATAAATAAACTTATTAATAAACTTAAAATAGGCACTAAGTTTAATATGAAAAAATTAGTAAGCGTGAATAGGGGTCCGTTCCGACAGCGTAAGCTAATTAGAGAAAATAAGTTGTCAATTATGAAAGCATGTATTGGGAGTCCGTTCCGGTAGCGACACCTGATTAGGGAAAATCTTATGATTGTGGTCCATTCCGACAACAGAGGAAGGCTGATTAGAGAAATATGTGGCCAATTAAAATAATTAATTTATAATGACCTAGGCATTTACTGAAAATTCCATGTGGGTCTAGGGTAGCTATGAAGTCAACAAAAATTCTATAGTAGCCTTGGCGATAATAAACTGGGGACCAAGTTTAGGGGTGACATGAGTGAAATTTCATTTTTGGTTGGGGGGGCATATCAGACTGTATACCTTTTATGACACTATGAAGGTCTCACGAGGAGGAGAGGGTACGCATGTAACACCTCATATTTTAATACATAGTAATTATATAAAGATGATAATAAAATGAATATTACTTAATTAAATATTCAGAATTAGGTGAAACACACTTTACCGTTGCGCCCATTACGGAATTTTGGTTCATATAGACTCTTAGTTTTTGTAAATTGGATTAAATATGAAGAACTTCTGGACTTAAGAAGAATGCACTAAAATATATACAGATCATATATTTAATTAAAATAAACCAAAAGCAACGGTCACTGGGAGACTCAGCCTGACTGGGTTGACCCATGTCTAAGGCAGGTCGACCCAAGGGTCGACACAGGTAAAGGTGGGTCAACCCAACTACATGCAGGAGCAGGTTCTTGAGGCTGTATCCAGATTATTTTCTTTTCTAAATGCATAAACTGACTCAACATTGCATGTACGGTTGGATTTGTAAACCTAAAACCTAATGGTATGGAATTATCCTATGTAATCCATAAATAGGCTAGCAGCCTCATTGTTTTCTGCACACAAACTATTATTCATTTCTTCATCCTCCAAGCTATATTCTAAATAAAAATATGAAGATGTTGAGGTGTTGCCTAAACATATATTAAAGAGGACAATTCCAATTTTTCTACAACAAATCTAAAGAGGACTTTCTTCAACAACAACAATATAAAAGAGATATTTTTCTGAACATCAATCCAACCACTGTGAGTTCTAGCCATTTTCAGATTTGATAATTAAACAGTATTCTGATAGTAAATAAATCTGAATCTGAGATTATGCAGTAATTATATGATTATGTGTCATTGTTTTACTGTCAGTTATCTATTTACTTTTTAGTTGATTACTATTACATGTATACCCTATTATCCCTTTTCTGTTCTATATTTATTTACATTCTTATGCCTATTTTATTTATTTTATGTGCTTCTGAATCAGATCTATGTTTTTCTTCTATTCCTTTTCATTTTGCACTATACCTAGGCCATCAAATGCCTAGGCTATTTACGTTAGAATTGCGTAAATTTAGGTTAAACTGGAATACTTTAAAATGACAGTAAAAAGGAGAATTAGGCATATTAAAACATGAAAACCAGTGACCATACAATTGGGATAATATGCAAAACATGTTAAACTTAATTTAACAATTAAGCAGAACATATTGAGAGGATCAGATGTAATTAAGTAAAATAGATAACTTAATATACATATTCATCTGGGCAGGTGCTTGTTTGGGGAATGGGTTGTACACAGAATAACATTTATAGGAAATGTCAATTACAATCATGCTTATCAAAAGACTTAAACCTGCTAAGTTATTACTTGATTAATAAACTAAGAGGTCTCACTTCATGTTGTTGGTATCCGGTTTTAGGACTCTTAAAATCCTAGTTTAGGGGCACAAGCCTAGGAGGTGGTTTGTGTCAATCTTGTTGTTTGGAACATATATCATTCAGTATCCCTGTTAGTATCTTAGAGAGGTGTCTCGCACTAGGTAGGGGCCGGGCACGCTTTACTTTAGACGGCAAGAGGTTCAAGGTGGGAAGTGGGCACGGGTGCGTTCCGGCGGAGTCATGAGCGTGCATGAGTCTAATTAGGGGAAACTAAGATGTTGTAACACCAATAAATAAGTATATCTTTCATAGTTTACGGGTAAAGTGATACCCCTACTGTCGTAGCTGGCACATGATATTTGTCTAGTAGGGAGCCGATCGCATGGGTAGTAATTAGGGTAACACCTAATCTTGATATTCTACTAGTGATGCGGTAACTTGATTCTTGGGATATGAATGAGAAGCGTACATGATCTTTACCTTATATTGTTACCTTGTTATCATGTTATCTTGTTTACTTCATACTTGTCTATTTATTATAGTTTCACATTCATCACTATTTGCCTGTCTTGATACTTTTTACCTTATCTTATTGCTGAAAATCACTAGAACTAGCCAGACTTCATGTCTGATCTATTTTTGTCTCCCTTCTCTCCTTTCTTTTTTTCCCCCTTTAGGTTGTCAAGGTGGTAGTGTTTAGTAGTGACCTTGAATTCTTTCAGGTTGGATTTGGACTTCTTCTGACAAGATGTACTGCTTTGACTTTTGTTCTATTTTGTTATACCTTTTGACGAGGGATATAATTTTACAGTTTTGTACTATGATGTTTGGTGTTATGAGACAGATGGTTTTAATTAAGGTTTTTAGTATTTGAAACAATGTGTTGTTATAATTGGTTTAAAATGATGTTTTTTAATAAAAGCTAGTTTTTCCGTTGCATATTTGTATCTGTCTTGTGAAATTCTAGTTATTGTTTACCTATTGCGCTTCACAAAACTTAATGCATCCTCATATAGGTGACATTAATGGATGTGGGGTGTCACACGTCTATACTCTACTGGGTAGTAAGAGGTCCAAACGAGGTGGGTACAGGCGCGTTCCAATAGGACGGTGAGCGTGCATTACCCTGATTGGGGAAATAAGACGTTGTAACGTCTGTGATGAATGATGTGTCTTTAGAACTGATGGGGCCGAGCCTGATAAATCTGAGGCCCATAGTGGGTATATGTTATCGCGTGAGGGTATAGGAGTCGGTCGATGGGTAGTATTAGGAATATTTCATTCCTAATCATATTATGTACTGAATTTGTAGAAGTGCAAACAGTCAAAAGTGTTTAAAGTCAATGAGAACAGTCTATTCTACTTATTATCTCTTATTTTCACTTTTAGGTGTGCATAGACACTTACCCAATATGACACCGGAACTAATGTTTTACCTATTTCCCTTGCTTATTTAATCATGTTGGTAATTAGGACAACTCATCAGAATTTATGTCTGACCCATTTTCCTTTCTTCCCCCTCCTGATAGGGAGGAAGTGCATAGTTCAGACCTCTTTACCAACTCCATCTTGAAGGATTCTTGTAGAAGATGAATTGTTTTATGATCCTTTTCCAAGGTTAGGTTATACCTTTTGACTATTTGAGGGGTAATATTATTTTGTACTCTAATGTGATTTAGACTTAGATTTAAGACATGATATTTTGTGACAATTTGGTTCAATTGAAATAAAAATAGTTTTTTCATTTTAAATGTAAACTGTTTTCTCCTTACGCTGTAAAAATTTATTATATATGTCTTATAGAATTTTAGTCTCTGTGATGTTTTAATGTCTTTATACATATAACACTCCATATTTCTTAACGGAATCCTATTTTGAAAAATGTCAAGAGGTGTGAGGTGTTACATTTGGTATCAGATCCTAAGATTACAAGATCACTAAAATTTAGTTTTAAAGAAAAGTAGTTTTGGGGAAAATGTATTTTCAAAAACCAAAGTCGTTTTTCTTAAAATAAAAATATATTCCTTCAAGTCAGATACAACCTCCATTTGACTCTTTTGAATTCTGAATCTCTATCTTTTTTTGGTTAAGTTATTTGTAAGATAACCTATCTACGCTTTTCTATGTGAAGAAACCTCAAATCTTTATATGCTGAAGATTTGACATGGATTTTGGGAAAAATCGAAGCTAGAGAGTAACTTGCTACTTGACAAAATATTAAGTAAAGATAGTCATGAAAATATTACTGTGGAGTTTCGTAAAGGCGTTATCATCTTAAGTGATAAAAAGGAAGATATTAGGTTAGATATAACCTAGATTGTTTGGTTAAGAAAAATGGGTACATTTCCATAGCATGGTTTGTAACTAATACAAAAAGTAAGAGCAAGAGTAAAAGAAGAAGGATCTGGACTAGTGCAAAATATAGATTTAGCCATATTGCGCACTGTTCAACAACTTAAAGAAGATGAAGAGAAATATCTTACAATTACGGATTTCTATTAATTAAATTATCTTATAGATTTTTGTTCATTTTTGATAACTAATCAATTAGAAATCGACAAAGCTTCCCAAAAGATAAAATTACAAGGGTGACAAGTAAAAGAGTAACATGATATGTTAGTATTGAAAGGATTATAGGGAAGGTATTGACAAAAAGGATTAGGAAAAAGACTGTCATTTATTGTTTTAGTTCTTCCTAGATCTCAAATTTTATCTGATGTAGAATTATTCAATCCTTTTATCTTTGATTCCCTAGTTGGAGTGACTGCGTGGGGCCATAGCCATGATGACTTGAGATAAGCCATGTAGGTCATCTGTAGTGTAGGCCTAATGAATTTGTCCTTTACATATATGGTAAATCCCTGAGAGTGTAGTGGTAGCATTAGTTGACTGTTTGTACTTAGGTATTCTTCTAGGCCCACTAGTAGTTTCTTAACCCTGTTGGGAGATCGGCAGGATTATCTATGGCGAGTCGTTGTTGAAACTAGAAATCTTGATTTAGGAGATATTTGGGGCATTTTTGGGTATGGGATGGTTTCTTGTTCTAGTCAGTTTAACCATATAGTTGATTATTTTAGATTTTGCCACTAATAGTAGATTGGGTTGAGTTGCATATATTCTAAGATTTTTGAGATAGGAAAATTTGAAGGATGGTTGGTCAGCCAAGTTTAGGGCTATTTTGCCTGCAAGAAAAGGATTGTCTAGTTAGCATATGAAGTGGGCTAATTTCTGAGACTTCTTGCAACCAGAAGTAAGCCATGTTGATTTTCCTATTTTTTTCCTTAATGCATCTCTATGCAATATCGATTCAATTCTCTTTGTGCTATATATTCTGAATATGATAAGAGGTTGAAAGGTCTCCTAGAAAAGAGATTTATTTTTGGATTTATATTTTTGAAAATGCTAAACTTGTAGCAATGTGGATAAAGTACATGGTTTTGTGCGTGTAAGTGAGAATTGAGTTTCATGCTTATGACTGGGATCTTTCCTAACTATGAAGTTATGCCAACAATGGATAGGTTAGAGTATTGACGGGATATCTATATGAGGAGTCATCTCAGATGTTGAGAGGAAAGTAGTTTTTCTTAAGGTATGTATTGTAGATGCACCATAGTGTTGACATGTGAAAAATTAGTCGAAAAATATTATTTTACTCCATAAACCTATCTTTTCATAGAACTTGTGTTGGAGCTTTCCACATATATTTTGAGGAAGTTACTGGACTTCAATTGTAACAAAAAGATTTTTGAAAAGGATTAATGACCGCAAGCATTTTTGGATTAAAGGCATTATTCATCTTTGTTATAAAGACAAATAGTTCCTTAGGCTGAGCAGTAATCATAAGTGAATTGTTTTAGAAGGGAACATTTTTCTTTATGTAGATGGTCTTTTGAAATGATTGAGAGCCAGATTTTGAATGTAGTTAAATTTCCTTGCTTATGGTTTCCATGAAGTTTTGAGTGATGGAAAAAGATTTTTAAAGATGGAATTATTTGTAGAACACTCGAGGGATTTTTAGAATAGTTGCCATACCTTTTGGCCTAGTGTGTGTGCCTAGGCTTGGTTGTTAACTTGTGTGGTAGGGTGATTGGTGAGGCATGTAGTAAGTTGGTAGGGGTCTGTGTTGATGACATGTTAGTCTAAAACATAGGAGGGCGAAGAATAAAATTGGTATGTAAACAAGGACCGCGGTACCCAAGATCAAAATCTCTTAGTATGATTTTTGGAAAAAGCAAGGGAAATTTCTTAGATAAGTGAGATATTATATAAAGTATTCCTTAGATGCAGTTTTGAATTACCTCACCGAGAGAGAGAACTTATGAGAGCAGTTATTTTGGATTAACTTCTAGTTTTTCATATGAGAAGGGCCATTACCTATTATAGGGCAAGTCCGAATTTTCAATACTCATGGATTGTTGGTTAGTTGTTTACTCATAAGGGATCTATGACTTAAGACAAGGAAATTTTGTCGAATTTTGTGTTCGATGATTTTTGAGATTTCTTTGTAAAAGTAAGAATTTAGTTAACAATTCTTTGCTTGGAGTTTAAGAGTACATATAATTTCTATGGAAATATTTTGCAAAAGATTTAACTCGAGAATGTATCCTAACATTGGATAGGAATTGAACATTTGTTATTTTCTATTATTAAGATTTGGTGCTTATCAAGATCATGTTATTTAGGTCCTAGAAATTCCATTTGAAGAAAAATGGCTTATAGAATCGGACTGGTAGAATAAATATTTATATGACTACCAAAATTGAGGTAAATAATAAGTTATCTAGCGGAGAGTGATTAAAAGAATATAAAGATTTTAAACGGATGATTGATAGGGAAAAATAATTGTGTTCCAAGGCAAGAATTTAAAAGGAAGTATTATAAGGAAACATATGGAACCATTTTGAGTCGAAACCCCACATGTATATATAATTTCAAAAACATAAATTTTAAAGGACTAATATGTTTGATATGAAATTCATGTTTTTGGAAATTTCATAAAAAATAACTATACATATAATCTGAAAAGAAATTTTTATGACTGATAGTTTATTTCACTAAGCCTTTTCAAATGAGGATTTGAAATATGTGTGTATATATATATATATTTTGAAATGTATAAATAAGTCCATATGGGTATTAGACAATATAAATGGAACAAACAAAGGACATAAGACAGTAAAAACAAAGTCTAAAAATCAGATCGTATGTAAGATGAAAGCGTAGCTCTAGTTGTAGGTAGGGTAGGTTTGGAATATAAAACCAAATTACCTAGCTTGTTAAAGCATGTTCAAAAAGGAAGCAAACGGAAAATGTGGGAAATAACGGATTAATGTATTTGAGATATCTTTTCCTAAAGTGATTGATATAGGTAAGATAGAATAACTCTCTGGAGGACTCAGTTAGAATAACTCGGCAGTTATAAGGGAGGTTATCCAATTTGGAAGTTGGAAGGAAGTACGAGTTAGTAGTAATTCATCATGCAGTACTGACAGATCGAGTAATAAAAAAATTATTCTATAGGGAGAATACAAATTTCTTATCCATTTCCTTTTTCATATTCCATCATTAGCTTCTTCCTTTGATTAAGACCTTTCTACTAAATATTCTTGGAATGGGTAAGGACCTTAAGATTCAAGCCATGGATGGTAGGATATGGTTGAAACATGTCATTGAAACATATTATGTTTGATGGTTGAAAAAGGATGCAAGTGGATGCATATACATACATTAAGCACTATGATTGGCTAAATATGACACTTACATATGCATATGGATGTGTTAGCATTTTATTTATTTATATCTATGGTTGTGATAAATGGGTGTCATCATATGGTTGTTGCATATGAATGGTGTTTGATGCACACATATAGAATTATATGTTATCATTTGGATTTTTGCATACATTTGGACGCATGACACAAACATGATTGCATAAAAAAGAGGGCAACTGAATTAGTAGACCGCCTAATATTTTGCATTAGTTAGGTCATATATACTACACTATTGCATAAGTACATGAATTGCATTAGATAAATTAAGAACAATGGTTGCCAATGGATGATGGACGAGTAGATGGTTGTAGATACTGTTATGAAAATAATTACCTTATTCTTCTACCTTAGAGATTTCTAGGATGAAATCCTTTAAAAAGGGGGAGAATGTAACAACCCGAATTTTTAAATAGATAGTAATTAGTTAACAAAAAGATTAATTAATAAACAAGTTGAAAAATAAAGGGAGAATTTGGCAACGGGAGTAGCGCCATTGAGTATGTTATGATTTTTCGGTTCAGATAGACATTTGGTTTACGTTAAAAATTTAAAACAAAGAAGTTATGGCAGTTTGAAGTTTAAATTAAAAATCAGAAAAATTAATATATAATAAATTAGGCACATCCATGTGACAATCCAGAATTCAATTGGGATGACCCCGTCGGCCGATATTGTAGGTGGGTTGAACCAGGTTGTGGCCGACAACGTGTTTGCCATGCATGAATTTGACCGAACCAACTTTATTTTTCGTGATGCTTCTGGATCTTTCTTTCCATCTGATGGCACAGCTTGAAAACCTAAAATCTAAGGGTCCTAGCCTCTCCACTTCTATTATAAATAAGCCTCTAATCTAACCCTAAACCCTCACAACTCCATTTCCCATTCTATGCCTCCACTATGCAAGTCCTCTTTTTCTAAAACAATGGAGTTCTAAGATTTAGATTTGGATTTTTATAAACATAAATTGGAGGATATTTATAAATAGACCTGGAGAATTCCTGCCATGGCCTTGGATAAGTGAATTCAGGTGAGATTTCATGATTATTCAAATTTTTGAATAGGTTTGTGTAAATTTGGAGCAACGGTAGTTGTATGAACATTATTCTTTGCAGATGTGTTAGTCTACATTTTGTTCCTATTTTCTGTAAATCTTTCTCTTGGAGTATTTTATGTGATTACAATATCAGTATAATTTAAGGATTATTTAGATAGTATAACAATTATTAATTTCTTTAATAATTTACAGATTTCAGTGTTTCTTTTCTGTAAACAAGTCTCGTATATTTTATTATTGCTTATATCCCTACTTCAGTCTATTTCGGTAATCTATTCTGTTGCTGTAAATTATTAAATTTATTTCTATCATTTTTTCTTCATAGTTTACTTTATGTATAGTTCAAATTTTGTCCTATTTTATGAATTAATCAGTTTTATTTATTTGAGCTTAGGCCATGTGAGTGCCTAGGCCTTTACCCTTTTAATTCATGTTGGGTTTCGACCTTCAAAGAGCCTAGACCCTTGTCCCATTTTGTTTCTGTGCATATTGCATAAAATTATGAATTTGATTATAAAAGCACATATTAGGAAAAATATGAATTAAGTATAAAAGGATAACTTGGGGGCATATTAAATTAATAGAATAATGGACAATTAAGCTGTAATTTTGGTGAAATCGCTAATAAACTGAATAATTGGAAATTTGAACAGATGCTAGGTAGTGGAGTTTAGTTGTACAATAAATATAAACAAGATATTGTTTAAACGCAACATAAGATTTAAGAAGAAGTTATACGAAATAAGTAGGCTTATTAATAAACTTAAAATGGGCATTAAATTTAATATGAACAAATTAATAAGTGTGAATAGGGGTCTGTTCCGCCAGAGTAAGCTGATTAGAAAAATAAATGGCCTATTAAGAAAGCGTATAGTGGGAGTCTGCTCTAGCAGCGACGACTAATTAGGGAAAATAAGTGGCTCATAGTTGTGGTCCGTTCCGGATGTACGAGAAGGTTGATTAGGTTAATAAGTGGCCAATTAAAATAATTTAGTTATAGGTACCTAAGTGTTTGTTGATAATTTTATGGGGGTCTGGGGTAGCTAGTCGGTCAATAATAATTCTATGGTGGCCTTGGCAATAATAAACTAGGGACAAAATCTAGGGGTGACTTGAGTCAAATTGCATTTTTGGTTCGGGGCCCGTATCAGACAATATCTTTTTTATCACACTCTGGAGGTCTCGCGAGGAGGCGAGGACACGCTTATACTGTACTAGGAAGTAAGAGGTCCAAACGAGGTGGGTACGGGCGCGTTCCGACGGGACGGTGAGCGTGCAATCCCCCAATTTGGGAAAACAAGACGATGTAACGCTTATGATGAATGCTTTGTCTTTAGAGATGATGGCGTCAGGCCTGATAAAGCCGAGGCCCATATTGGGCACAGGTTATCACGTGAGATATAGAGCCGGTCAATGGGTAGTATTACGAATATTTCTTTCTGAATTATATTATGTACTGAATTCATAAAAGTGATGTGACATGAGCTACCATATACCGTATACAAGTTTTGTAATTTATTAAATCTCTGATATGTTCCGTTGTATATTATTTATTTGAAATCTATTATCTTGTACTCTGATGTAAATTATTATAATACCAATGAAATGTTCTCTTGTTCTGTGTTCTGATGCGTCGTGTTCTCAAATCAATCTATCTTCTTGTTCATTCAGGCCGGCCGGGGATTTCTGGTCGTTACAGGTGCAAACAGTCAAAAGTCTTGAAAGTAAATGAGAACAGTCTATTCTACTCGTTATCTTGTTATGTTCAGTTTTAGGTGTGCACTAATACTTACCCGATATGGTACTAGAACTACTGTTTACCTATTTCCCTTAATTATTTAATTGTGTTGGTAATCAGGATAGCTCGCCAGACGTTATGTCTGACTCATTTTCCTTTCTTCTTTCTTCTTTTCTTGACCCAAGCTGATAGGGAGGAGCTCAGAAGTGCATAATTCAGATCTCTTTACTGATTTTATCTTGAAGGATTCTTATAAAAGGTGGATAGCTTTATGTTTCTTTTCCAAGGTTAGATTGTACCTTTTGACTATTTGGAGGATAATATATTTTGTACTCTGATGTGATTTTGACTGAGATCTTGAGACATGATATTTTATGAGAATTTGGTTAAACTGAAATAAAAATAGTTTTTTCATTTCAAAATTTATTTTTTCTCCTTCCATTGTAAAATTTTGTTGCATGTCTTATGGAATCTTACTCTTTGTGATGCTTTATTGTCTTTATACCTACAACGCTCCATATTTCTTGATGAAATCATATTTTGGGTAACATCAAGAGGCGTGGGGTGTTACAGTATATCAAACCAATATTATGACAAAGCAGAAGATGTTTCCAATACGAAAACTCCTAGGAAATAGACTGTTTTCACCAATTATGAACATTTGATTTACCTTCAATTTCTATTTGCACTCCAGTTTCATATATCTTTGGATAGCCCCTAACCAACTTGTATATTTTTTTGCTTGACCATGTCATTGCTGCTTGTCTGGTTTCTACTCTATTATCTAAAAAGTTTTTTTTATCTACTCTAAAGGAACGATTTATATGGATAAAGCATCGATGGCAGTCAAACCATGAAATTTTCTTACTATGCAGTAAAGAAAACGCTTGTGTTTCTTCCATGCAATATGGGCATGCTAGATGATCAACAGTACTACATCCTGAAAGCGTTACATAGGCAAGAAAATCACTTATAATTTACAATAAAGAAGCAAACATACAAAAAAAATCTTCTTTGGAACATCGTATGCTTCTACTCTTTCGTTCCATAGTGTTTTTAATTCCTCAATCAACGACTGCAAATAAACAATAATTCCTTGTATTGGATTGTTAGGGACAGAAAATACAATAGTAAGAAATATATATTGCATTTTTATACACATCCATGGAGGTAAATTATGTGGTGTGATGATAATGAGTCATGATGAATATTTAGAAGCAAATTGAGAAAATAGTGAAAACTCATCTGTACATAATTATAGTCTAACATTGCGAATTTTTGTTGCAAAATTGGGATATTATCGAGATGCTTCCATGCTTCTCCTTCGACCGGATGTGTCAATGTACCGTCTTCCTTTATTCTCACACTATGTCATCTCCTATGAGATGCAGTAACATAGGATGCATATAATCTTCGAGGTCTTGGAGTGATGAGTAAGTAATGTATAAACTTGTACAGAACTTCTTTTCCCTTCCTTTTTATTGGTTTGTATCTTTCCTTGTTACATATTGTAAGGTTTACGTGTTCCTTCCAAATCAACATGCAGCCATTTAAACATGCATCTATTTTCTGATAAGGTAAACCAAAAGCCGATAAAAGTTTTTTTAACTTCATAGTGATCTTCGCACATTAAATTATTGAGTGGCATATGTCCTTTTGCAGCTTGTACAATAGCCATATAAATGACTTCAGTGATGTTGTATTTTGACTTCAACGCAATGTACTATGTGATTATTGACACATAAGTGTCGTTTTTACAACCTTCCTAAATAGGTTACTTAGTAGTATCCAGTAAAACATTATTTTATTTGCTTCAATATTTGGTTCTTCAACATTTCCATCATCGTTGTCAACTTCAACCATAGGAAACGTTGATCATGCTGCATCTTTGGCCATATTTTCTATATAGGTCGTCGTAATAGTTTGATTAACAACACTTTCTAACTCAGACTATATGGAAGTATTTGCTACAATGTCTTCTCCATGATGATCCCAAATAATATTTAGGTATGAAACTGTTTTTGCACAAATGACTTTCACAATATCGGATAACAATTGCATTAAATGTCCACACTTACTACACGAATAATGAATTTCTGGATCATTTCCGTTATTACATAAAGCGAATTCAACAAATACGTTTATACTAGTATAAATTTTTTCTTTTATTGAGCCTCGAGGTCCCCTTCTTTGATACATTCATCTCCTTTAATTAACAAAACAGTCAATCATTTTTCTTATTTGAGAAAATGAGTCACAAGTTCAAAAATTAATATTTATTTTCAAGAATACAAATTCGAAAAAAACTTGATTTCATGGTCATATTACACATGTATAATATTTAAGTTAAAATAACCATTTCGTAAATTCAAAAATATTTTCATATATGGCACATTTTATTTTTTAACATATGGATATAAAAAGCTGTAAAAAAATACTATCACTTTCCCATGATAAGCCATCCTACTTCCCATTACAAACATAGTAAATACTTACATTTCGTATGTTATTTCGTTTCAAATGATTCAAAAAAAAATTGGCAGCATTTCCCGTTTGTTTCCTACATTGTACATAAATGCCAATATACAAGAAACAAAATAGAAAAGTTACGATGAAATTTTGTGAACCATTTGAATGAAGTAATATGCGAAATATACTTGCTTAGTGTTTATAACTTGTCCAAATACAAGGACAAATCCAACAAGCAATGTATCAAATGAATATAAATGATCGTTTTGTGAAGAAAATGACTATTTATATAATGACCATGAACAACACCCGTCGAACGGGGCCAAAAACTACTTAAGGGACATAAGTCAAGATGTGTGAATTTTAAGAAAAAGAATATATTTTTACTTAATTTTAAATATTTAGAAGCATATATTTTAATTTATCACATTTATTTAACGTATTTCATCGACTTAAGACTGCTTTAATATTGTTGTCAGCACACTCAAATCGGTTTTAGATTCATGCATTCATTTGTATTATGCATTCCAATTAATCCAATACAATTGTAACACCGACACACACACACACACATACACACACACACACACACACACATATATATATATATATATATTGGTTTACATATATACAAACAACAACAATTTGTACATACATTTTGCAATTTGACAGTAACATATGAAATATGCACACAAAGTGATGCTATAAACCATTACTACGCTATTAGAGGTTATTACAACCACTACATAACCCTAATTTACAAATATATGGAACAAGGATTAGAGTAAAATTTTGATTTTTAAGCAAATAAGATATTAATGAGGACAATAGAGCTGTTAGCGTGTGAACACGTTTTATCATATTTAGCGTGTTTTGTAATTATCTATTAGCCATTAGCGTGTGAACACATTTTATCATATTTGGTATGTTTTGTAATTATCTATTAGCCGTTACAATGCTTCTCTATATAAGCACACCTTGCTACATTACTCCTTATATAAGAAATAATATTCATCAATAAAATCTTATGCTTCCTCAATATTCTTCTTACTTTCTTCAATCTAATTCTTCAATTTGGTATCAGAGCAAATTGCCGAAAGGCTTTCTATCAACCAAGAGTTGTTTTATTTTATTCTTTCTCCTCAATTTTATTGTTTCTCATCATCAGAGATTTTACCGAAGGGACATCCAACTCTTGATTGTTTTGGATCATCGGTTTGTAAACTAGCCACGTCTAGATCAACCGGCTGCTAGTTTATTCTACCTCTCCTAAATCATAGGTATTTTTTGTAGCGGCTAAAAATATCATTCTTGATTTTCCAAGCAAACATTAAAATCTGCAACACTCGTATCTGGAGAGGAACACAAGACGATTATGCATGCGCAAGGCGCACGACAAAACGTAAACTTTTTTATTTCATTTAAACTTCTTGTATATAACTCATTCTTCCGCTGTGTAAAATGATTTGTAAACTCTGATATTATTTATATAAAATTTTGTTCCACTGCCAGTATTCTATGTATGTGTTTCTACGTTTGTTCTATTTAAACCCGCTAAGCTAATAACGATTCGTTGTTGTGAGCGTCTTGAGTTGGTTTAAATATGGATTCGAGATGATCAAAAAGGCGAGCCGTTACAGTTGGTATGGGCGGCTACAAGATCTGATATTGCGTGCTAGACATACAATATATACCTTATTATTGTTCTTCAATTTCTTTCTATTTAAGATTGCATTGGCTACGTTTTCCTTCTTCTGCCTCGCCAAATATTTTTTCTGATCAATTATAGCAAACAGTAATAAAGCCACGTCTACTGCTACAGTCAACACTAGCATTGATCCACCACCAAACAACCATAACCTAATCAAACCTAAAAGTCAAATTATTACCACATCACTTGATGAAGACAATTATATACTATGGAAATATCAAGTGGAAGTTGCCTTAAAAGGTTATGGACTGCTGGAATACATCAAAGGAACCAGTCATGACTTTGAGTCAAGATGGTAGCAATGTTTCAAATCCAGATTATGTTAGATATCAAAAGCAGGATAATCTTTTATCATCATGGCTTATGTCTTCTATAGGTTCAAATTTGTTATCACAGATAGTAGGATGTAATAATTCTCGTGAAATTTGGTCGTCTATTGAGCAAATTTTTAGTTCTCAGTCTACAGCTAGGATAATGCAGTATAGAAGGGATTTACAAAACTCGAGAGAAGAAGGTATGAGTATAAAAGAATATTTAGGAAAAATTAAAAATACTTGTGATAGATTAAATGCTATTGAGCATAAGATAAGTGATAGTGAACAAATATTGTTTATCACTGGTGGACTTGATGAAGAATATGACTCATTAATAACTGTTATTGCTACTTAGCAAACATTACCTGACTTGCAGTTTGTTCGATCCGCTCTACTTGCTCATAAGGGAAGGATTGAACAAAGAAAAACCATACAAGGTGATTTTTCTGTCAACTATGTAGCAGCTAAAAGTAATCAATAAAGAAACAACTACAACAATGATTCAAACAGACAAGAAAGTTAGTATTCAAGAGGTTTTCAATCACAAAGAGGAGGTTTTCAAGGAGGTTTCCAATCATAAAGAGGAGGTTTTCAAGCACAAAGAGGGGGTTTCCAGGCTTAGAGAGGTCATCCAAGAGGCCGACGAAATAATAACAATCGTGTAAAACGTCAAATTTGTCAAAAAATTGGTCATATGGCAAATAAATGTTACTTCAGGTACAATCTAGATAATAGTTCTCAAAGCAGTCAAAGCAGTATTTCTCAGAAAGGAGCACAAGCAAATTTTGCTACAATAAACCCAAGCATAGGCAACAATGATAGTCAAAGCAGTAATAATGCTATTATGGGTGATGAAGGTAACTTTGAGGAATGGTATCCAGACACAGGTGCAACCCATCATATTAAAAATAATCTTCATAATTTAAACATTGGTAGCAAAGATTACTCAAGTACGAAATATCTATATATGGGCAATGGTGAGACTGCAAATATAACACATACTGGCAAAGGAACTATTTTTGGTAAAAGACAACTTCAACTAAATAACATGCTAAGGGTTCCTACCATAAATAAAAATCTTTTAAGTGTATCAAAATTTGCCAGTGGTAATTGTGTACATTTTGAGTTTCATCCAGAATTCTGCTTAGTCAATGATATTCTGAGTCATGAAATATTACTACAGGGTAGTCTACATAATGGACTTTATAGATTCAACAACTTGAAGACTGGAAATTCAAGTGGTGAACTCTGGTGCAACAATGTGGATGCTTGTAGTAATAATGATTGCAGTAGTAATAAGCATTGCAATAGAAATAATGTTTTAGATAATATCACTTTATGGCATATGAAACTTGGTCATCCAAATTTTGAAACTGTCAGAATTTTTTAATCTATTAATAATATTGCTTTAAAAATGCATCTGTTAAACACACATGTACACATTGTCGGCTTGGAAAAAGCCACAAGCTTCCTTTTATTAATTCTTAAACCAGGTATAATAAGCCATTGGAGCTTGTAGCTGCAGATTTATGGAGGCCGCCACCTCTAAATTCATATTAGGGGCACAGATACTATCTTTCTTTTGTAGATGCCTATTCGAGATACACTTTGATATATATGCTAAAAAATAAATCCGAAACTTGTAACATCGTTATACAATTTATAACTCATGTTGAAAAGCAACTTAATTGTAATGTAAAAATTCTGCAAACAGATGGTAGGGCAAAATTCAAGCCCTTGGCTAATTATTGTGCTAAAAGAGGAATTAAACACAAAATGATATGTCCTCACACATCTGAGCAGAATGGTTTGGTTAAAAGAAAACACAGACATATTTGGGAAATTGGTTTAACATTGTTATCTCAAAGCTCTTTGCCCATGAAGTATTGGAATGAAGCCTTTTTTTACTTTAGTTTTTCTTATTAACCTATTACCCACTAATATCCTAGATAATAAAACCACACATGAGGTTATATACAATGTTACACCAGACTATAAATTTTTGAAAATATATGGTTGTCTGTGTTTTCCATGTTTGAGAGATTATAATAGACATAAATTAAGTATGAGGTCAAGTCCATGTACATTTATTGGATATGCTTAAAGTCAAAAATATTATAAATGTATTGACGAGAATGGTAGAATTTATGTCTCAGGACATGTAATATTTGATGAAAATAAATTTCCTTATGCAGATAGGCATAATTCCAAAGAAAACAACACAATGGAATCCATTAAAGTTGTGGAGTTCAGACCAGATACTTTTGGAACAATTAAAGACAATGAGAATTCAAGCATACAAGCAGATGATATAAGTGAAACAAGTATACACATTAGTGGATCAGAAGAAAGAAATTTAGAAGACATAGTAATAACCCAAGCTAGTGATAATATGCACAACACTGTTGATGATGATAACACACAGAGCAACAACAGTACAAGGGTATCACAACAGGAACAACAATCACAACAGATACAGCAACATCTAAGCAGGCATCACATGACTACTAGATCAAAAAGTGGTATTTTTAAACCAAAAGTTTATAATGTGGCCATTACTGAAACTGAACCACTTAATTTCACTCAAGCACTTAAGTCAAAAGATTAGAAAAAGGCCATGGATATAGAATATGAAGCTCTTATGAAGAACAAGACTTGGGAACTTGTTGTACCACTAGCACACAAAAATATTATTGGTTGCAGATGGGTATATAAGATAAAGAGAAAAGCCGATGGCTCTATTGACAAATACAAGGCTAGATTGGTAGCTAAAGGTTATGCCCAACAATTTGGTTTTGATTTCAGTGAAACTTTTTCTTCAATTATAAAGCCTACTAAAATTAGGATAATTTTGACTATAGCCTTAATTAAGGGGTGGAAATAAAACAACTAGATGTGAACATTGCTTTTTTAAATGGAGAATTAACTGAAGAAGTCTACATGCAACAACCTGAAGGATACAATTCTGATGATAAAAAGGTCTGCAGGCTTTATAAAGCAATCTATGGACTCAAGCAAGCTTCAACAGCTTGGTATGAGAAACTCAAAATGATATTATCAAATTTAGGTTTTATTTAAGTCAAGCCTTACAACTCATTATACATGAGAAGGAGTAGGCAAGGAACTATTTTTATTTTAGTATATGTGGATGATATGTTAATCACAGGAGATAATGATCAAGAGATAAGCAGAGTCGTAAAATTATTGGATCAACATTTTTCTATTAAAGATTTAGGAGAGTCAAAATATTTCCTTGGGATTCAAATTTTCAAACACAGTGAAGGAAAATTGATTTTATCTCAGAAAAACTATATTTCTGAAATTTTGCAGAGGGCCAATATGCAACATGCCAAACATCTACCAACACCTATGATAAGCAGTCTATGCTTATCTAAACATAAAGGGGACGCCATCACAAATGCAAAACAATATAGAAGTTTAATAGGAGCACTGCAATATGCAATAATCACTCACCCAGATATTTGTTATAGTGTTAGCATGCTTAGCCAATTTATGCAAAATCCATTATCAGAACATTGGATTGCTCTGAAAAGGGTTCTAAGATATTTGTAAGGCACAAAGCATTTAGGAATAATTATAAAATCAGAGAAACATTTTTCCTTATAGTGCTTTAGCGATGCTGATTGGGCAAATGATGTTGATGATAGACGATCTGTATCGGGATACTACGTTTACCTTGGAGACAACATAATTTCCTGGTGCATTGAGAAGCAACAGACTACATCTAGATCTAGTACAGAAGCCGAATATAGGGCTCTCACAAGTGCAACTCTAGAAGTATCTTGGATTGAAACGATGATGGAGAAATTAGGGCTGAGTTTAACACGAAAATCTGTCATCTGGTGCGACAACAAGAGTACGGTTTCTCTTTCCCTCAATCCAATTCAACATTCAAGGACAAAGCATTTTGAAATTGATCTTCATTTCGTCAGAGAAAAACGCAAAATGGAAAGCTTGTCATCTTTCTTATTCCTGCTTACTATCAGCGAGTTGACATTCTTACAAAAGCATTATCAACCAAGAATTTTGTGAGATTGAGAGAGGAGCTGAAGGTAGTTAGTGGAGGCGGAAATGAAAAAGGAAACCCTAGTTCAAACTGAGGGGGCATAATGAAGACAATAGAGTTGTTATCTCGTGAACACGTTTTATCATATTTAACATGTTTTGTAATTATCTATTAGCCGTTACAATGCTTCTCTATATAAGCATACCATTGTTACATTACTTGTAACACCCCACGTCCGCTAAGGTCACTCATACCAGGGGAATGCCTTAGTTTCGGTGAAGTATTTTAAGTGAATATAGAACAGTAAAATTACAGCAAGACAGATATAAGTAATACTTGAAAATTTAAATCATCATTTCATTGCAACGGAAAGTAATACATGTTTGGTTACATCTTAAAACCATAAACCAGAGTCAAGTACATAATATCCATCTTGATAAAATATAAGTACATAATCCCACTACATAACTAATAGCCATAAAAGGAAAGATAAGCTCGGCTTCACTTCAGAGGTCCAAGCTCCATAGGATAGATACAGCAATCAGATCAAAGCCCACTAGTACCAGGCCCACTCTAATAACCTGGGGTTGGGGGAAAAAGATAAAAACAACGGGGTCAGACATAAGTCTGAGTGAGTCCTATAACCCTAACAATACAATCATTAAAATAACCAGAGAAGACATAAGTTGATATACGGTAACGACTGGGGATGAATGGCTACACTAAGCAGCTTGGTAAACTTAGGATAAACTAAGATCACCGTAAAGACGCATTTATCCACCCAAGGATAATTACTAGATTACACCGCCCCAGACTTAACCACCAAGAGTAATTCCTACACTGCACCACACCAGTTCTACCTACCCAAGATTAGTTCCTACTTAAAGGTTGATCCCACTAAATGTACTTAGTAATTTTTACCCAGTAGTTTCTAGTACCCCTACATAGGTGCCGTCTGCCCCTATCATTACTAGGTGTACCCACTACTCCCAAGCGATCGGCTCCCTAACGTAGATACCCGTGCTGGTCCCACAATGGGGTGTATCATTTCCCCAAAGTGGCAACCTGATAATATCAACGGTGCACGGCTTTATATCTACCCGATGTAACAACGATTTACTAACCAGCCCGGGTCCACACACGCACATGAAACCCGTTGGTCCTACGTTGCCACCGCTAATCCCGTTTTTGGCCTCTTATAGTCAAGCCCAATATGCGTGTCCCGTCACTCGACTTGGGTCGAGCCCACAAAGATACGTTTGGGATATTGGTTGAGATGGGCCCCCACAAGCTACCACCTAAGCTTGTAATTTTATCTAGTGTATCCCACTTAACCCCTTTAACCGTGTCTACTTACATGTTATAAATACTTTGGTTAAGTCATTAATCATATTTTAATTACCACTCAAGGCACCCACTAGATTTCCACATGACACCCAAGTCCTTTACTTAATTCCCACATGCCACCCGAGGCACTTACTTAACCCCTTAATCATGTTTAATTACATGTTCCACTTTGGTTAAGTATTCTAATCGTGTTTTCTATTGCTACCCAAGGCAACCACCAAATTTCCACATGCCACCCAAGGCACCCACTTAACCCTCATGCCCCACTCCATGCTTATACGGTTAAGTGTTTCTTAATTAATTAAGACCGTGATCCTCATAAAGACCTCTCACATTAGACTATCTTTTATGACCGCTGGTTAAGCCGGTTGGGTCCGGGCAGCCTTATGTCATAACCGAGTCTAACCTCGTGTCTTTACATTAATCACGTATTTAGTTTGTGCCTAAGACCTCTCACATTGGGCTAACATTTGTAGCAACTGGTTAAGCCGGTTGGGTCCGGGCAGTTTTACGCTACAACTGAGTCCAACCTCGTGTCTTAGTCGATTAATTACACCTAATTAATCACCCCCATAATTTATATTAATTATCCTTAATTAATATCAAGTTTTTCATAACATGGGTAGACCTAACTCAATAGGTAAATTCCCATGGGGTAGACCTAACTCAATAGGTAAATTCCCACTTATGTTAATTTATTTTTATGGTATGCTTAATCATACCCAACTATACTTTAATTAATATATTTATTAACCCCATCGTTCCCCACGCAAATCGTTCTCATTTCACGACCTAATAAAAAGGGAAGATCCATTACAACATCATGGGTTTAACCAAATCTTAGCATATAACTTTGTCATGGGTTAAGAGAATGTCAACTTGCATACATGAGCATATATTAACCCAACTATATTTAACCCAACTTGCATATTATCGCACATGACTTGCATAACATATTGCATATGAACTTGCATATTATCATACACATATCTTGCATAACATGTTGAACTTGCATATTAGCATTCACATAACTTGCATAAGCACACATAACTTGCATAACATGTTGAACTTGCATATAAGCATTCTCACAACTTGCATAACATGTTAAACATGCATCTAAGCATACACATAACTTGCTTAAGCATTCACATACTTGCATTTTAACAAACATGTAACTTGCATAGCATATCTTGCATATTAACATACATGTAACTTGCATATTAACAAACATGTAACTTGCATAGCATATCTTGCATATTAACATACATGTAACTTGCATATTAACAAACATGTAACTTGCATAGCATATCTTGCATATTAACATACATGTAACTTGCATATTAACAAACATGTAACTTGCATAGCATATCTTGCATATTAACATACATGTAACTTGCATATTAACAAACATGTAACTTGCATAGCATATCTTGCATATTAACATACATGTAACTTGCATATTAACAAACATGTAACTTGCATAGCATATCTTGCATATTAACATACATGTAACTTGCATATTAACAAACATGTAACTTGCATAGCATATCTTGCATATTAACATACATGTAACTTGCATATTAACAAACATGTAACTTGCATAGCATATCTTGCATATTAACATACATGTAACTTGCATATTAACAAACATGTAACTTGCATAGCATATCTTGCATATTAACATACATGTAACTTGCATATTAACAAACATGTAACTTGCATAGCATATCACCATAAACTTGCATAACATGCATATGATCACATAGCCCACAACTTGCATATTTAGCATCATGCAAACATAACATACATCATATTAAACTTGCATAAACTTACATACTCAACATGCATAAACATAAGATTAATGCTAACATCATATCATATGATTCAAGACTCATTAATCCACATACAAAACCATAAATCCCATCACATCTCATCTACTTAGTTTAACAAAAGATCATCAAGGTGATAGAAACTCACCAAAACACAATTAGCAAGCTAATGAAGAAGATTAAGATACTTAGAATGGATTAGAGATTGATTAGAGCTTGCTTTCCTCTTCATTGATTTGTGGAGGCCATGACCAAGTTTCATTTTGCCATAGTTTAGTTACTAGGTTTAATTATGAATGAATTAGGGTAGGGTTAGGGTGTTATTTATAGGATTAGGTTGCATTTTAGACCCTTAGATTAACCCTAGATTAATTTAGGACCATTAGATCCGTCAGATCCAAGAAGCTTCCAGAACTAGCCCACCAAGCCAGCCCAAGAACACAAACTGGTGCACCCAGTTTCTCTGGGCGTCGCACCCTGTCGACAGGCAAGTCGACAGGCATGTCGACACCCCTGTCGACAGGCCTGTCGACAGCCCTGTCGACATGGGTTGGGCGGGAATCTTCCCGCCTGGCCCCGCCTGTCCAATTTAAAATCTGAATTTTAAATTCTTAATTCTGTTTTTAGTTTTGAATTTTCTGCTAACTTCATCGGGCCATAACTGGGCCATACGGACTCCGATTTTCGAAAACTCGGACTCTATTTCACGTATTTTTCCGAGACGAACGCAATGACGCAGCCCGTTCCCCCAATTCTCACACCTGAGATTATATATTCTGTAATTAGTGAATTTTAGCATTAACCGAAATTCGGGGTGTTACATTCTCCCCTCCTTAAAGGATTTCGTCCCCGAAATCTCTAAGCTAAGGAGAATGCATATCCTACCATCCAAACAATCATCTACTCAATCCACCAAACACGAGCATCCATTGTCCTTAAACAATTTCTAATGATGTATGAGCATATGCGAAAAGTGTGTGTATATGTTCCCTATCTAATGTACGAACATATGCAAACCATGATAGTGCCATGCATCCAATATGTATGCGAGATAACCCTATCGACACATACAGTATCTATATGAGTGCACAATCATTCACCAAAATGCATCATCCATATGATAACACAATCATTATACATCCATAAATATAGCTAACTACACACAATTTTATGCAATATGCAATATGAAGTGATTGAGCCGATCTAGTGCCTAGAGTGTGTATATATGCGTCCACGAGCAACCACTAGCAAACACTTGCATCCACTTGCATCCATCAACCATAACATGTCTCAAACACATGTT
>JASFAX010003040.1:0-43814 GCA_030737875.1 Allium sativum
TCAATATTATTCCCTTCTCTTCTTAACCCCCCCTCTCTCTCTCTTTCCGTCGACTTCAGAGAAAAATGAAAGAAAAAACACACACGATCCTTCCTCGTTCTGCCATCTGCACCCCGCCCTCGTCACCTCCGCCCACCTCCTCAACTGCCGCCGGCCAGAGCCCGACCACCAGACCCCCCCTCCCTCGTTCCCTCTCTCCCCTTCTGAAGCTGCGCGGACCCCCAATTCCTGACAAAATCCTTAAAGCCGCCGCCACCAAACCTGAGCACAACCACCACCTTTGTCCGCCGATTTCTCCCCGCACCGCCTGACCTTCGACCAGCCTCCGCTTCCGACATAAACAATAAGAAAATTTGTAAGTTTTCCTAAATTTGATTTTCAGTTTAGAAAAATTCGATCTTTAGTTAAGAAAATATATGAATTTTAGTTAGTACATGATATGCAAATATTATTAGGAAGTTAAAAATGTGATCTTTATGAATATAAAGTTTTGATTTTTATTGTACGAACATTGAAATAAAGCTTTGATTTTCATTATATGAACATCGAAATAAAAATTGGATTTTTATTATTTGAAGAGCAATATAAAAATATGAATTTTATTATTTGAATGGCGTGATGAAGGTATGGTTTTATCAATATGAAGTATGATAAAAATTAGATTTTTATATTTGGAAAGACGAGATTTTTATATAATAGAGAAAATAAAAATATGATTTTTTTATAATAGAGAAAATAAAAATATGATTTTTAGCGCTATAAAAATTTGATTTTTTAAAAATATAACGAAGTGATAAAAATGTGATTTTTATCCATGTAGCCGTGAAGTAAAAATGTGATTTTTATTTATGAACAACGTGGAAAGATAGAGTTCGAATGTCGGGAAAATTCAAAACCATCGTCCGATATAGAATGACAGAGTGGAACCCCAAAGTGAGAACTCCTCACCATAATTTTCTTATACCGTTATTTATTTTATAACTGCATATATGAACTGTTCCCCGTCGTACACAGACCATGGACGACTTGTTTGATTGTTTCGTTTGGTTGATTAGATTATTTGGTTGAATTTGGTTGTTTGGGTGAAATGAATTGATTAGAATTATTATGTGTGTATGGCATGAGCCAATATCAGGAGAGGGGTAATGCTAGACATTACCCGATTTTGATATCGCACCGTTATGCCGCCAAAATTTTCTAAAATATGTTAGAACAATAAAAATATCATTTTTATTGTGTAAATGAACCGAATAAATATTTTATCGTTAAAAATATATTTTTTAACGGGTATATGAATAAAATAAATATTCATTTATAAATCAGACGATTTGTTTATGTACACCCATTTGACTGATATTGATTGGAACGATATATTTTACACATCGCCCAACTGCATAAATAATATTCAGTGTTTGTTGATTGAAACCCCATACGGGTGTTGGGATGAAATTTGACGTACACTAATCCCAATTGTTTAGTTGTATGTCGACCGATTGATTGACAGGCTGTCGTAAGCGTTAAATATTTATATTTAATGCTTATGCAGTGTAGAATACACTCTGGATGATGGTTGATTGTTTATCATTGTTATACTATACACGTGTTGTATGAAATCCATATAATTACATTATATGGTAATTGACTGTGTCTGATTCCAATTCAGAATGATTGAATATTTTAAAATAACGAATATTTTAAAATAATATTCAGTAAAAGATCAAAATGTGATTTTGATGTTTGATTTTGGGATGGACATGAATATATTTAAATATATATAGCCGTGTTAATTAGATAACGACATTTTGACGTGAACGATATTTATATCGATTTTATTTATTTCAATAATGAATATCGAAAAGGAATTGATTTCAAAAATCTAATGTTTGGAAAATATTATCATTTATATATTAATGATAGGGAATATTCAATTTTGATTTGAAATTGAAGATGAAGTTGAACTCGTTTTTAAAACGAATTTAAAACGATTTATAAAATGCGTTTAAATGGAAATCGATGAAATATATATTATATATATATATAATATAATGGCTTGAATAGAACGCGTCGCGCTGCGGCATTTCGCGAATTTTGACCATTGACTTCGAATGGACATTACGGGAAATCCGACTGTTGGATTCTCTTAAAACTGGAACTGTTGGGTTCGCATCAAAATGAGCTTTCTAACGAATATTAGAGATTTGAAATTTAATGGTTGGATTTGGAATTATGTCCAAATCAAATTTGGAAAAGGTCGTTGTATGTGCAGTTCGATGACCGTTTATGGAAATCGACTGTAAGGGCCTTGATAAAATTATTAAAAATATCAATAATTAGTGTAAAATCATAATAAATGATTTGGAAAGAAAATGAAAAATTCCATATTTGAAAAGATAAAAATAGTTTTTATTGAAATTAACTAGTTATGAACTAGAATTATAACCCAATATTTTTAAATAAATGAATTGGATTTGAAATGGTTTTAAAAATAACCAGAATTTCCGATATATAAATTGGAATGGATTTGAATCGAAATTGTCTTCAGAATATTTCGATGTTGGATTTCGTGATTATACAGATATTGTTATGGAAATTTGAAAGATATATTTATAATGTTATTTCCAATACGATATTTGTTGGTTGTAGTATTTGATGTTGAATATAAGCCGATATATTTTCTATTCAGAGCCTTGTATTTAATATCAAATGCGATTTTGGGTTTGTCGTGAACGGTGTCTTCAGTAACACTGTTCTTGAACCCCATGTGAAAAGGATAAATCTTTTAATTAAGATTGTTATAGTTTCCATTTATATTTAATAATTGGAATAAAGTAGAATGTGAATTGGGTTTATCGTGAACGGTGTTTTTAACGACATTCGTTCTTTAACCCGATTTATAGTGAAATGTGATTTGGAATTTATAAATCTTTTGTTAAGTTTTAAAGGAAAATTTCCAAAGTGAAGTTTTCCAATTTAATAAAATAAATTGGAATGGAATGGAATTCAATTTGGTAATAATTGAAGTGGACTTCTGTGGAGGAAGGCTGCTATTATATATGGAATTTAAGAGGCTCTGCCGTTATTCCTTTTACAGTATCAGTTGGGCATGGAAGTTCATATTGATTATATATATTGATCTATTTTCCGTGAAGATTCCATTGTTAATGGAATGTGATTTTGGGTTTATCGTGAGCTGTGCTTTAAATGACATTCGTTCTTTAACCCAGTTAAAGGTAAGATTTACTTCTTAACTTTGAATAATCATTAAGTAATGATTTTTGGAAATTAACACTGAAATATAGTTTTAATGAATCTTTAAATAGATTGAAAGGTGAATCTATTAACTAAAGTTATCAAATTCGAAAAATGATCGAGAATGGGGTACCACCAGTTTAACTCCAGGCAATGGTTAATTCTTTAATTAGATTTAAACGTGAAATGGTAATTGAATTTACCGATAACACCGTGGTGTTAGATATGAAGTATTACAGTTTTGCTTCATGAGACGAATAGGTTGGGATTGGGAAATTAAAACAAATGATTACTTTGGTAAGGTTCGTTAATCCTGACTAGTTTGGATAAACCATAATTTGGTTTGAATTGAAATAAAAAAGAAGATTAAAGAATAAATTTATAGAATTTATCTTTGATAAAATTAATTTAAACCTTTCCCAAAGTATAAGAATATTTGAATAAAGTAATATTCTGGATTGGAATGAGGCATATGTTGTGTTTTTATAGCACTTGTTTATTATATATGCGAGTTTTTCAAAAAGATCGGGTTTATCCCATTTTGAATAACTGATTCGACGATGTGTCGAGGATGAAGACGGTGGTTGAAGACCGGAGGTATTCACATCATTTGGATGATTACTAATGTCTTGATTAGGCTGTACACCCAAGACAAAGTAATAAGTGGTGATCGTCCAAACGTACTTGGAGATCGACCGGATATGTGAGGGCCTCTCTCCTATATTGGACATATGGGACGAGGAATAAGGTGCTTTCAGTTTCGTTCAAACCTAGAACGAACTTGTAAATGGATGTGTGTCTGACATCGGAGTTCATTCTGTGTGATTGATTTACATCAGCTGCATAGCGTGAATTTCCTGTGTGGCATGCTGAGATGCAAATGATCAAGGCTTCTGTTGAAAAGTAGAGTCTTGTGGTTGATGATCCAAGCACAGCTTTAATATAGCATAGCTTTGTGTAGCGTTAATTCGCGAGCCTCACACCCCGCTGTGAACTAGAAACGGGAGAGGACATCAGGGAGGGCATGCGTTTCCTTCTAGCCAGGAGTGTTGTCAGCGTTTTGCAAGCCCTGACGTTTTACTTATGTGGACGATGGATAACGAGGCAGCTCGATAATTTCGGTCTCTACGGAGCCGATGGATGGTCTTTATACAGACCAGATTTACGCTCCATAGGGCGGGGAAACGCAGTGTTCATGCATTTTAATCCACTCCGTGTGGACCGGCCCTGACGATCCAAGGGTTACTCGAGCTCTGATCCTGAGGCTCGGGCTAGACAGTCTCGAAGCGGTAAGGACGATCCCTTGCCTTGGTTCATAGATGGAAATCCAACTTCCAATACGACATTTTTCGATTTTGATTGTAGTGCCTAATATGGAGACATAGTGGGATGGGGAAATCATGCCGTCTATGATTGATACATTTATATTTGAAGTTGATTTCTTCACTTATAGTAATAATAAAAGATGAAATTTCATGTACCAAGCATTTTTGGCTCTTATAAAGTAAAAACTCTATTTTCCGGTTTGCGTTGCATTGTGTGATGGCACCTGAGTCTTATAATAGCTTCATTGTTCTTTATTTAGCATTGAGTTGTTTGTTTTATGCACTGGTATTCTTGGGACAAAACTCGTCCGTGTTATACGGCGTGGTCCCTTGATTCACCTAACTTTAAAATAAAATTAATAACTGTTTTATTTCTCACACCAGTCACATGACTGACCTGGAGTTTATTGTTTTAACTTAAACTCTGGGTGCCCTTATTTTCCGCACGGGCAACTAGTAGTTTTGGTTTTGCAGATTTATATTCACAGGATTCTGGTTTATAGCTGGAATGATATTCGGAAAGCTCTGTATCCGTATATTCTTTTCAGTTGTGTTTTGTATTATTTTCCGCGGCATTGTAACTTGTAAATCTCTGATATTTAGTAAATGTGTAATATTTATTCATACTCTGTATATTCTTGTATTCTGAAGGAATTTTGTAATAAACAATGAAAGTTCTTCTGTTTGTGTCCCGATCTGTCTTGTCCTCAAAGCAATCCGTTCTTTCCTTCACGGGGAAGTTCGGGTCGTTATATTTATGTACGTATGAGTTTTCATCATTTTCTCAAATTGGTACTAAATATTCGTCCGGGCCTATAATTGTCACACCTTATAATTTACCTCTATGGTTGTGTAAGAAAACTCCTTGTATGTTTCTTACAGTTGTCATCACTGGTCCTGATGATCCCACACAAGGAATCGATGTTATTTACAAACGTTGATTGAAAATTAAAAAATTTGTCGTACGAAAGGGAAGAAACATATGGAATTTCGCAAAAAAAGGACTTTCATATGTATGCTTCTTTATTGTGGACAATCAACGATTTTCCAGCATATGCAGTGCTTTTAGGTTGGAGTACGGCTGGTTGTCTAGCTTATCCTTACTGCATGGAAGAAACAAGAGCATTTTCTTTACCTCATGGAAAGAAAATTTCATGCTTTGACCGTCATCGATGTTATCTTCATATTAATCATCCTTTTAGTAGAGATAAGATTTTTGTACAGCTAATTGGCATGAAACTTTGAGACCACCTACGGTTTGGTCAAGTGGAGATATTTACGAATTTATTAAGGATTATCCGAAGATACATGAAACCAGAGAATAGACTGAAAGTTAAGGTAAATCATCAATTCATAATTGGTGCAAACAAAGCATATTTTGGGAGTTGCCTTATTGGGAAAATCTCTTGATTGGTTATAATATTGACATGATGCATAATGAGAAAATTGTGTTTGACAATGTGTTTAATACAATTTTGAATGTCAAAGGGAAGACGAAAGATGATTTGGAATCAAGACGTGATATAGAAGTAATATTTAATGGTCCTAAGCATCATATAAATCCAAATGACACAAAAAACCAAAAGCGTGCTGTGAAGTAGACAATAGTCGAGTTAAAATACTTTTAAAATGGGTGGAAGGATTAAGATTCCCGGATGGTATACCTTCTAGTTTTCGTAGATTTTTTTACTATAAAAACAATAAACTTAGCGGGATGAAATGCCACAACTGTCATATTCTGATGGAAAATTTATGGCCCGTCGTTTTCAAAGAACTATTTTCTGTAAAAGTTTGGATTGTTGTAACAGAACTTAGTCTGTTTTATAAAGAGCATTGTTCTACGATATTAAAAATTGATCATCTACGTAAACTAGAGAAAGAAATCCCTATATTGTTGTGGAAACTGGAAAAAACATTTCCTTAAGGTTTTTCATTGTTATGGAACATTTACCAACTATATTCATCTTCCATTAGAAGCACATCTTCGAGGGCCTATGCAATATAGATGGATGTATTCATTTGAAAGGTATATTAATATTGTAACGAACTGGGATTTTCGACTCCGAAAATCAACACAAAACTACCATGTTGACTATTCAGGCATCGGAAATACCTGATCGTTAATAGAAAGAAGTTTGAGGGTGAGAATAGATAAGATAGAGAATTAGAATAGAAAAAGGAGAAGATCACCACAGAACAAAATCATAGTAATACGAATCTCACAGCAGAACGAATAAAATATAACATATAACATAACTTTGCAATAAAACAGTATATATATATATATAATAATAATATTATCACAGTACAACACTTACACACAGCGGAAATAACAATAGCTATATAATCCTGAAGCCTCCTACTTCAAGCTCCCCCAAGTATATCTGCAAAGACCTGAACTACTTGACCGCCCGTACAAATTTGGGCACCCAAGAGTTTAGGGAAAACAAAACAAAATAAACTCTGGGTTAGTCATGGGACTAGTGTGAGTAAACTCAAATCATTTGGTTTAACTTTTCAAAATCCTTTTCAAAGAAAAGATAATCGTAAGACCAATCCAAACATGAACACGGACGGTTTTTACCTTACGATAACCCAAAACACTTTCAAAATCAATACTTTTCTGATATTATAATAATGTCTAATCACAAGTAAATAATAATCTAGCAGAACGCTTGCATCTCACGTTCCACATATATAGTATACAAATAAAAATCACGGGCTCTTATTGGGGATTGGGTTCCGACTATGACAAGGTATGGGACCATCTGCCAATAGTGTATCTCTAGAGGAGAATACACTGGATTCAACAAGAACGTCTTGCAACCCGGCCCATATATGACCGACCACTCATTTCGCCTGAGTGTATCGAATGTATATCACCAACGGTTGGGACCTACCTACCGTTTCCCGAAAAGGGACAGCATCGAAAATAGATAAAGAATGAAATGGATTTTCTCTAGATAGGTGATATATACCCTAATGGTAGCGACCCATATAGCCATGCTGCTTGCCCGATTTTTGTCATTTCCCGGTTGATGATGCTTGAGGTCATAACGTATCTTTTGGAACACCTGACCACCGTTCACTTTGAATGCCACATCATCATACCCGCCAAACCACAAATTGATTTCCCTAAAAATACCACGAGTATAAAGCTAAGAGAAATGAATTCCTCCGCCACCAAACGTAAGTACGTTTGAAGAGATCAACTTACGTGATCCGTTAGATATACTTTGTCAGACATTCGTCCATTCACGTTGTCCTGGGACTGGACAAACCGAAGGCACTATTCTGTAAACACGATAGCCCTTGCATAACTCCGTCTTCAATTATTTTTATCATATTTGATCGCAACGCTGACGTCCATACAGAGTGGTTTTCAGATAATGAATCTGATCTCGGTCTCTCCGTATTAACGACGGAAAAATGGTCAAAAACTTCGATAGTTTGTGATTTAACTATCAAAGAAAAATAGGTGTACAACCAACTATCTTATTTCCAGATAGAAATTCGATCTATCAATCATCAATCAACACTGATCTCCTTTAATTTAATTTATCATTAATTCATTCATTTCCCATTTCTATGTATTTGTAAATTCCTATTTTCTAAATTTAGAAAATATACTTTATTAATCATTGGAAACATTTCCGTATTTGCTTCATTCCTTAATTTCTATATTAGAAAACATTTCTGATTCTTATTTGGAAAACATTTCCAAAACTCCTTCATTTGATTTAAACAGATATTTAAATAAAACATCACTAAACCAATTTAAACCATTACACTCATTAACTAAATTCACTTAACCAACCTTCACTATCGAACCTCACCCATCCTTTAGTTAAAAACGAAGTCAATTAAGTTGGGGTATAATTACCTCTCAGACCTTAACTGAGCAACATTTCTAACCTCGAAATAGACAAAGTTCACCCTTTTAAATCTTTAACAAACTTCCTTACGTAACTTGGATTTCTATTAACGAATCCACTTCTTTTACCAAAATCATTTGATTATAAGATGGTGTTATAATCCCATACTTCCAAAACAGAATAACTTAAATATAACTCTTCCTTATAAATTTGAATAAATAAGCAAATAACTAAATTATTAATGAATAAATAAATCTTGGTTTAAAATGGAAAGTAATTGGTACTTTCCCTAATTCGATATAATCGAATTTCAACTTACAATTCTCTCTCGAATAATCTCTATTCGATAACTCCCCTTTTGAATAACTATATTCGATTATCTCTCTTCGAATATCTATATTCGATCATCTCTCTTTCGAATAAACTATATTTAATAACTCTTCCTTTCGGATAGCTTATATTCGATTAACTCTCTTCTTCGAATAGCTTATATTCGATAATCTCTCTAGAATAACTTATATTTGATAATCTCTCTCGAATAACTTATATTTGATAATCAAATATCGGTTTCCAACCGAATACTAATTTCCTTGTAAAATCCTGATCTATTCAATATATAATTTCTTCAAATAAATCATTTTTAAAAATATAGGCTTAGCTGAATTCTAACTACAAATCTTTACGGATTTTTTTTACATTTCGAGTATCGAAATGGATTTGATCATTTCCTTTTCAAAACAACTCCAAATTTTCCATTTTTATTTACCATTGAATTTGAAATCTCAATTATCCACAGATAATTATATTTTAGTTCATTTACAAACATTGTTTATAAATCACAACACTTGTTTCCTTATTTAACAAGTCATTTATTTCTAAACATTTTAAATTCCATTTATGTTAAATTTCTATTTCAAAAATCCACTTTCCTTTATAAATGGGTTTATTTGCAAAATCTTTGCTTAAATCCATTTTTCACACCAAATGTGAAAAATATTCCTTAGTTTTATTTCGTATTTCAAACCAATATCCCATTTTCCAACTTTTATTTACACTTCTATTTAGAGCTATACATACGAAATCCCCTTTTTATTTCTAATGCTTAAATCTCATTTAATTCCCTTTATAAATGCTGAATTCACATTTTATTAGAAATATCGGTGTTAAAATCGATTTCTACTTCTCTATACAAATTTAGACTTATATATTCATTTATCAAATGATAAATATTTCTTTTTAACTTAGAAACATCGTTTATAAATTTATCTGCTCAGTTTATCTGTTAAAACAGATTTATATTTAAAATCTACTTCAAAACCTTCTCCTCGTTGTTCTTTTATATCTTCTCAATTCTCTCTTATAATTTTATTTATTTCCCCAATAATTTCTTTTATAATTCAATTTGATTTCCAAAATATTCCCTTTCAATTCTATTTGTTCTCCTAAATATCGTATTTACTCTATAAAGCTCTTTATTTACTTCTTATTACTTTCATTTAGTATTTTAACCAAATCGGTCTTTTAAACTTCCATATAACTGTTGTTAACTTCATACAGAAGTCTTTTATTTAATTTCAAATATCTCCTTTTAATAAGTCCAATTGATTTTATAAAATTCCAAAATCCCATATTCACTTCATACATTTCTTGTTATAAAATACTTTGATTTTATACGAATATTTTTATTTCAATATACACTTTGAAAATTTCCTTTTTACATAAAATCCTTTGATTTTATATAAATATTTTATTTCAAATTATAGTTTGAAATTTCCCATTTCACACTCCAGTATTTCCTTTGGTATTTAGAAGTACCAAATAACAATGATCAAACACACATAATCAACAACATATTATAAATCACATTATATATCACAATATATGAAAACAGTAAAATAAATGTTGAGGGACCCAGTTGGGTCCCTCCGACCTGTTTCCCTGCAACCACAAATGTTAATCAACATAAATACCACGAATATGAAGTATTATGATAAACAAAATTAATATTCGATTAACGATTTATATCTATATCGTTATCTAAATTTCAATCAATTAACTAGCAGTTCAACCAAACAGCCAACACACAGCAAACAACCATTATTTATCATTTCTAAAAATACGTTATAAAAATATAAGTTGAGCAGAGTTAGTGAGGTTTACTCACCTTGGACGGTTATCGTTAAATAACGATTATCGGTCATTGATTTGATTCAAGCGTTTAATTTCACCATAAATCCAAACGAGCTCCAATTCACTCTCGGTCAGTTCCATGGTGTAGCCACCGTCCATACGATCCCAACGGATCTGACCGTTCGAAATTTTGATACAGTTACCGGATTTTAACAATATAAGTTCATGTACTATTTTAAATTAAAATAACTTAAGTTATATTTTAAACGGGCCTCACCCACATTCTCGGCCCATCTCCATCAAACCCATATCTACAGTATTCCTCCTTCTTCGTAATCGGGCTCCTCCTTTCCTCAAGGATTCCACGTACCATTGTCGAGAATCCTTCCTCAGTTTTCTTCATCCACAAATCACGGTTTTGCGAACCAATACCACCGCCATTTTCCTCAACTCCTCCTCTCCGCAGCCATGACCTTAACTTGCCGCCCAAACCCGTCCCTCAGAATCCGTCGAACAGCTCAACGCACCTCCCCCTGAAACAGTGTGTCACTTTTAAATGCCTCTTCCTACCAGAAAATGCACGCAGGTGTCAATCACTCATCCAAACCCAACTACGATACCCAATTTGCGAATTAGTGCCTAAATCCGACAATCTCTTTAGTCCTAACCACCGCAGTTTACAGACCAGCGCTGGAAGATGATGTCGAGTCCCATAAAATTCATACCACCCTGAAGCTCTAATTGCCAGGAGTGCCGATATAATTATCTAGGGATTTATTGATTTTATTCTGATTTGTTTTGATTTTCAAAAGTTGCGATTTAAATGTGAGGAAGAAATTCTTGTCGGCGGATTTTAGTTTGACCATAGAGGAAATAAGATTTAGGGTTAAGGGAGATAGAGGTGTATTTCTAGGATAGGTATATATATTTTTAATCGATTATTTTATAAATTTTAATTGTAACGCTATTTATATTTGTCCTTTAAAATTCATATGGTCACACAAAATACCCAAAAATCATTATAATGGACATACACCTACAATTCGACATTACGGACCCAACGAAACTGGTTTCGTCGAATTCCGACTTCGTTTGCTCACACAACGTATTTTTAACCGTCAAAATACTGACTATTTTTCACATTAAAATCCCATACGGCCACATGCTGACTTCAAAAATCACGAAACTTGACATCTAACAATAATTTAACACTGCGGATCCAACAAAATTAGTTTCGTAGAAAACGGAGGTCGTTTGCAAAACTGGCTATTTTAAAGCTCTAAATAACCCATTTAAATATATAAATATATTTAAAATAATTAAATTAAATATTTATAAATAAATATTATTGTATATATTCACACTAGAAAATCATACAACTCCATATCGGGATTCAGAACTCGATATTCCAAAGTTCCCGGTTATATCGATATTCGATTTATATTTAAATTCTTTTTAAAATAATAATAAACCATTATAATTTATAAAGGAATTCCATAGCGACTTTTTTAAAATTTGATTTGGATCCCGATTTTTCTCTTCCACTAGAAAATATGCTTCACCAACTCCTAACGTTTCTTGTTTCACAGAAATCCGATTTAAAACGGACCCTATATTTTCAGTTGAAGTTCAAATCGCCAAATTACGAACTGCCGTGCCATTTCGAGCTCGATTATAATTATAACATAATTAATACGTTCAAACTGTCGTTTTTATTATATATTCGTTATTCGAATTCAATTCCATACTGAATTATATATATTTTGAATTGTCCAGTTCACATTATATTGTCAATTCACTATTTCCGACTATTTCGAAATAACAAATATATTATTCTATTATTTAAATTAGTTAAATATTCAATATTATTTAATTAAACAACCATTTAATTCTCTAAACCATTATTTAAATAATTAAATAAATTATTTATTATATCGCTAAAATACGGGACATTACAAATATTTAGTTAATTAAATATTGGTTAATGAAACGTATAAAAAATTAATTTACAATAATTCTAAGTAGGTATTTAAATCATCTAAAGAAAAAAATGAGATAGAAAGCTCGACTTGATGGTTCAATTTTCAAATCATACATCGAAGAAGAAGCTTCGTTTTTTCTCTTATTATTTTAGTGACCGTGTGAACATATCATTTGGAAGTTCTATGCGTAATGATGAAGGCATTGGTCAAGAAGATTGTCAAGCGACTTTATCTATTTATAAAACCATGGTCGGTCCTCTGGAAAATGTGTGGAAGCATGGCTGGAAGATAAAGATTATTATGCAGCACACACATATATTCTTCTCAACTGCACTGAAGTTGCAGTGTTCGTTAGGTAATGAACTTATATCGTCTATACATGTGTATCTTTAATCATAATGTAACATTTGTCTCATAATTGCAGCGTTTACGAATCACAACATCCAAATGGCGATATTAGCAAAGAATTCGCTACTTGGTTTACTAATTACATTTTTGAAACAACAAATTGTGTTGTAGATGAATGATTGAAACATTTAGCCATAGGACCAAAAAGGAAAGTCAAGACATAACCAATATTTTTTGTCAATGGATATAAATTTGATACTTAAGAATACAGTGCTAAAAAATTAACTAACAATACTGGGGTATTTGTTAAAGGTAATGATGATCCAAATGACCGTATAAACGATTTTTATGGCGTACAAACCCAGGTTTTGCAATTGACATATTTCACACGACCATTGGAAGAAGTATTTTTGTTTAAATGCAAATGGTTCAGCAACGTTCCAAGTTCTTGAATCAACGTGCACCCAAAATATAATTTTATAGAATTAAAACATACTTCGCATTATTATAAATACGATCCTTTTGTACTTACCAAACAAGCTCTTCAAGTATATTACACTCCTCATCCATCTCTAAGAAGAGACAAAATATATTGGCCGGCTGCTTTTAAAACAAAGATAAGGTTTACATTTCATGGACAGAATATTCCCAACGAACAAGGTTATCAAGCAGATGTTGAAGAAAATAGAGAAACAGTAATAACCAATGATCAAACAGATTTAGACCTCTAAACGATGAATTAAATGCATTAATTGAAGCATTTGAGACTATAGATGAACCATATATATAGGAGGAAATAGAGTTAGGATCTGAAAGTGACGAGGACTAATCAATAATCCTCATTTTAAAAAGTTACTTATACGTTATGTTATGTCATATTATCTATTTTACATAGTTTTTTATGTTATGTCATACTGTTTGTTATAATTTTATGTTATGTCATATTATTTATATCACATAGTCTTCTTATGTTATGTTATATTGTTTGTTTTACATAGCCCTTCTATGCTATGTTATGTTATATTGTTGCTTGCAACAGGTATGACGTCACACAGACATGTAGCTTCTGGATCGCTTTCTGCTTCTCATCCTCCGGTAGATGGCGATGGCGGTGGTACATCGCAGGAGCTATCACGTCCTACGGTGTGGCTTAAGCCAAAAAGCCAATAAGGGGTAAGGGATAAGTATTAAGTTTCAAGTATAAATTTCATTTCTGTACAATATTATATGTATATATATATTAGCCATGAAATATTAAATGTTTTTTTTGTTTAACATAGTGGTTTTGAGTTAAAGCCCTCCAATATAGTCTTGGAGTATCAAAACACGCTCACGTGGGTCGCATGACTTCATGTTGACCCAAGCGGACATTGGTACCATACAATGTCAAGGAGACTATTTGGCAGGATTTTCTGGTACGTATGATATATTATTTGTTATATTAAGTAGTCATGCTTCTATTTAATCAGTTCATATTTATGCTATTTTTAAAAAAATGCAGGGTGCGGTGGATCTCCAAGTGACAAATATTTCGCTCTCCATCTCCACTAGAACAGTAAAGTGGCTAAAAGTTGCAGAGCAACACTAAATTGCATAAAATCAATAGGAAAAAAGCTGGATTAGGTGAGCACTAAGGTGTGAGATGATTTTCATACTTGGTGGAATAATGAGCAGTTTCAGGTAAAATTACTGCATATTTAATTTAAATTGTTCTACTCAATTAATATATAAATTAGAATAAAACATGTTTTTTTATTTAAATTTATAGGCCAACTTAGCGAGAAATTCGTAAAATGTGGGAAAAGAACCCCGTTACACAACGTGGTGGTTCCAAGTCATTCCAACACCATCACGAGGAATTGGTATATTTATTAGTTACACAGTTAAAGATTTTAAGATCTAAGTTTTTAAAAGTTAGTTGATTTAACTTTAAGTTCTAATTTTACATATATGCATATTTCAGGAGAGACAACGTGGTGTTCCTGTGTCGTACTAGGATGTTTTTGAGCATACACATGTAGTGAAACATATCGACGACATAGGACCACGATGCCAAAGCACGTGATGCATGTGTAAGTATAACATAGTTAACTTAAAGTTATAATTTAATTAAAATATAGTGTTATCTAAATTCAATTGTATTTTGTTTAATAAGATAAATTTCAGCAATAAAGGGCACAGATGCTTGAGGAGACTGAGAAAACCGAGTTGACTGTCGATAATCGTTACGAGAAAACATGCCACTAAAAATTATTCCAAATTGGTTGCACTATTTTTAACGCCACTGTAATTTCTTTTGTTGTAACGTTTATTAAACGCCACCAAAATAATTTTTGTCGCACTAAATAAACGCCATAAAAAAAGCTTATAATGTTACTAATAAATTTTCAATTTTACCCCTGGTTTACGGTTGCGTTAATTCAACGCCACTAAATATATTTCTGTAGCGTTTTTAAAACGCAACTAAAAATTATTAATTAATTTGCTCTTTTTTCCCTGTAATTATTTCATGCTAGCAGTCTATTTTGTTTCTACAATATCAATCCATAATCATTCACATACTCATGACATTCAAACAATCAGAAAAATAATTAACCATATAATCAAGTAAAATATGGATACATGATTCAATACAATAGTTTTCCGTACAACTGACCAAAAACTCACATAAAATAACCACTCTGATATACAAATTTACACAATTTATACAAAAAAATGTTATACCCGTAATGTGCACATCTAGTACAATAACTACTTTGCTCCTTGAAGTGATGCAACATATAGTCAGACAGCTCCTCCCTGATTTCACAACAAGATACACAAATGTTAACAAGGTATGTTAACAAGCCAACAGATTATGAGTCATCGCAAAACATGACTGGACATACTAGGCAATGCAAGTTCATATGTTTGTTACGTTCGTGTAAATACAAAATACTAATGTGAAGCTTTAGCAGCAGCTAAACACAAGTGACAATAAAAAATACTAGTCTCGACTAAATCCAGCTTTTATGAGTTCCATTCGTGTAAATAGTAAAGTAGTATACAGCAAATTAATGTGAACTCAGCCATTAAAAGTACTTCCACATGCAATACACCCGAAAGTACTTTCACAGGCAGTTCCATTGAAATGGTGAACTCAGCCATTGAAATGTTTATGTGATAACTGTATATAGCAGTGAAAAGACCTATTCGTCAAACTGTATACAACAAAATTAGACTACCAAATGTTTATGTGCTAACGTACTTCCATTGAAATGGTAAACTCATCCATGTTTCCAATATAAATGTGATGTATAGAAGTTTACAACTGCAGTTTAGGAACAAGAAATAAATACTGGTCTACTTACAAAAGGATGAACATTTTACTTAGGTTGTAGGAAACAATCATTAATCTATGCGTAGAACATTGGGTGGAAAAATAGCTGTTAGTACCCGAAATCCCCCTTACGGGAAATCACGGATTGAATTGAGGACAAGCCACATCAGAACACAAACAAAAGAACATTTCATTGTTAATTACAACAATTTCATCAGAATACAAGAATATACATAGTATGAATAATTATAATACAACAAAAAAAATATCAGTGATTACAATAAATTACATAGCAGCGGAAAAACAATACAAAACACAACTGAAAGTAATACATGGATACAGAGCTTTCCGAGTATCGTTCCAGCTGTAAACCAGGATCCTGTGAATATAAATCTGCAAAAACAAAACTACTAGCTGTCCGTGTCGAAAATAGAGGCACCCAGAGTTTGGTTAAAACAATAAACTCCAGGTCAGCCATGTGACTGGTGTGAGAACTAAAATAGTTATTAATCTTTATTTTAAAGTTCGGTAAATCAAGGGACCGCGCCGTATAACACAGAACGGGTTTCCTCCCAAGAATACCAGTGCGTAAAACGACAGCGCAATGCTATGTAAAGAACAATAAAGCTATTATAAGACCCAGGTCCCATCACACAATGCAACGCAAGCCGGAGGATAGGGTTTTTACCTTATAATAGCCAATACGCTAAATTTCATGTTTTATTATTACTATAAGTGTATAGTGTCAAAACAATTTCAATCATAAGTATCAATCATAAATGGCAAAAGTGCCCCATACCACTATGTCGCCATATATAGGTTCTAAAATACGAAACCGCAAAGTCACGTATTGGAAGCTGGATTTCCATTTGTGAACCGAGGCAAGGGATCGTCCTCTACCGAATCTAAGACGCTGTAGCCCGCCACTCAGGCAAGCGCGCAGGCAAGCCTTGGATCGTGAGGGTCGGTCCACCGATGTGGATTATTATGCCTGAACACTGCGTTTCCCCGCCCTTTGGGGCTTAAATGAGACAAATGACTCCATCGGCTCCACATATCACTAATATATCTGAGGCGCCGCGCAATCCCACAACCACACAGGTGAAAATAATATAAATGTCAGGGATGGTAGGTCACTGATACCACCCTAGCTAGAAGAAAACGCATGTCCTCCCTGAGGTCCTCTCCCGTTTTGGCTCACAAACGAGGTGTGAGGCTCGCGAATCAACGCTACACAAAGCTATGACACACATGTCGTTCTTTGATCATCAACCACAAGACTTTTCTTTTCAACAGAAACCTTGATCATTTGCCACTTAGGCATGCCACACAGGCAATTCACTCCATGCGATTGATATCCATCAATATATAACCCCTGAGCTCGTACGTCTCAAAGATGGGCGTTAAGCATGAGAATAAATTCTCCGCCGCCAAACAGATATATATTTAATAGAAATCAATCACATAGAATAAAATCCAATGTTAGACACACAGCCCATTTACAAGTTCGTTCTAGGTCTGAACGAAACCGGAGGCACCTTGTACCTCGCATATCCATCGATCTCCAAGTACGTCTGGACGATCACCAACTGATTCCCTCCTCTTGGGTGTACAACCCAATCAAGATCATCAGTAATCACCCAAACGATGTGAAGACCTCCGGTCTTCGACCACCGTCTTCATCCTCGACACATCGTCGAATCAGTTATTCGGAATGGGATAAACCCGGTCTTTGTGAATAACTCGCGTATATAATAAACAAGTGTTACACAAACACAACATACGCCTCATTCCAATTCAGAATATTCTTTTATTCAAATATTCTTATACTTTGGGAAAGGTTCCCATTAATTTTATCAAAGATAAATTCTTTAAATTTATTCTTTAAACTTCTTTTGAATATCAATTCAAATTAGTCGGGATTAGCGAACCAAACCGAAGTAATCATTTATTTTATTTCCCCATCCTAACCTATTCATCCCATGAAGTAAAACTGGTAATACTTCATATCTAACTCCACGGTGTTATCGGTAAATTCAATTACCATTTCACATTCAAATCTAATTAAAGATTTAACTATCGCTTGGAGCAGAACTGGTGATACTCCATTCTCGATCATCTCAATCTAATTAAAGATTCATTAAAACTCCACTTGGTTTAAATCTTCCCAAAAATCATATCAATGATTGTTTAACTTGGGAAACCATATCCTGTCTTTAACTGGGTTAAAGAACCAATGTCATTTAAAACACGGTCCGCGATAAACCCAAAAATCAATTCAAATTCAATTCCAATTAAATATCATTTAATTGGTATATTTCATTAAATATAAATAAAAATATTTAATCTTTTTCTAAATTGGTTTTAAGAATAGTGTTAATGAAGACACCATTCACGACAAACCCAAACCCCATTTGATATTAAATACAAGGCTCTGAATAGAAAATATATCATCTTATATTCAATATCAAATTCTACGACCAACAAATATCGTATTGGAAATAACGATATAAATATATCTTTCAAATTTCCATAACAATATCTATATAATCATGAAATCCTACATCGAAATATTCCAAAGACAATTTCGATTCAAATCCATTTCCACTTTACATATTGGAGATTCTAGTTATTTTCAAAACCATTTCAAATCCACTTTATTTATTTTAAAAATAAATGGGATTATAATTCTAGATCAAAACTAGTTCATTTCGATAAAAATCTATTTTTATCTTTTCAAATATGGAATTTTTCATCTCAATTCTTTCCAAATCATTTCTTATGATCTTACACAAATTATTACTATTTTTAATAATTTTATCAAGGCCCGTACAGTCGATTTCCATCAACGGCCAACGAACTGCACTTACGGCGACCTTTTCCAAATTTGATTTGGACATAATTTCAAATCCAACCGTTAGATTTCAAATCTCTAATATTCGTTAGAAAGCTCTTTTTGATACGAACCCAACGGTTCTGATTCAAAGTCAATGGTCGAAATTCGTGAACTACCGCGGTGCGACGCTTTCTATTCAGGCCATTTAATATATATAATATATATATTATGTATATTTCATCGATTTCCTTTTAAAACATATTTTATAAATCATTTTAAATTCGTTTTTGAAACGATTTCAACTTCCTATTCAATTTCGAATCAAAATTGAATATTCCATATCATCGATATACAAATGATAATATTTTCAAAATATTATATTTTAAAATCACTTCTTTTTCTATAATCATTATAAAAACGAATATAATCGATATAAATATCGTTCGCGTCAAAATGGCGCATATCTAACCAACACGGCTTTATATATTTCAATAACTTCGTATTCTATTCAACAAATGAATATTTTCTTCAACACATGAATATATATTTTTATTCAACATGTGAATATATATTTTTATTCAACACATGAATATTTATTCTATTCAACACATGAATTTTCTTTTACAATATTCCTTATTTTCCAAATTGGAATGAGGCCCAATCAATTACCGTATAACGTTAATTATATGGATTCCCTACAACACATGTATATAATAGCAACGATAAATCATCAACCATCATCCAGAGTGCACCACACAACTGCATAAGCATTAAATATAAATAATTAACGCTTACACAGTCTGTTAACCCATCGATTGACATACAACTAAACAATTGGGATTAGTGTACGCCAAATATCATCCCAATACCCGTGTGGGGTTTCAAATCAACAAACACAGATTTTTATTTGTGCAGTTGGACGATGTGTAAAATTTATTGTCCCAATCAATATCAGTCAAATGGGTGTACATAAACAAATCGTCCGATTTGTTTATAAATATTTATTTTATATACACGTTAAAAATTATATTTTATACTATGAAATATTTTATTTCATTCCAAATCACACAATAAAATTTTCACAACACAACAAAATCAAACAAGTCATCCATGGTCTGTGGACGACAAGTGTCGGGTGCTGCTAAGCACCGTCTGCATCCTAGTATATATTTCAAACTAGAAATAAAAATAAAAGTGAGGAGTTCTCACCAATTAGCTAAACCAAACACCACGACTCTTCACGTGTAGAAAATCTTCGCCATGCTCGCCTTTTGTCACTTTCGTTGTCCGAATCCACTACATATATAAAAACCGCATCTTTATATTATTGCTATGTATATAAACATCACATTTTTATTCTGCTACTATATAGATAAAAATTCTATTTTTATACCGCTACTATATAGATAAAAATTCTATTTTTATACCCGTGTTTATATAATAAAGATCATATTTTTAATTCTCTACTTATATAGAAATCCTATTTTTATTCTTTTTATAGTATAAAAATCATATTTTTATTCTTTCTATAATATAAAAATCATATTTTTATTCTTTCTATAATATAAAAACCATATTTTTATTCTCTCTATAATATAAAAATCAAATTTTTACTCTCTTTATAATATAAAAAATCATATTTTTATTCTTTTTATAATATAAAAACCATATTTTTATTCTCTTTATAATATAAAAATCAAATTTTTATTCTCTCTATAATATAAAAATCAAATTTTTATATTGAACTACATATCATAGAAATCCTAACTTCATGTTTATAGAAATCACTTCTTTTACGTTACACATATCAATAAAAATCAAACCTTTATTGAAACACCCCACCTCCGTTAGGGTCACTCTCAAAGGGAATGCCCTAATTTTGGTGGAGGTTTATAAGTATAAGTCACAGATATACAAGACAGATATAAGAACACATATTTGTAAACAGCGGAAAATCAACAAACTTTTATTCCATGAAAGCAAATACGTGCTACAACAACATCACCATAATTGTCTTACATCTTTTCCAAAACATAACATAACACTTTCATAATCTGTCTTGATTACATTATTTAAAGAAGCATAAATAAAACATAGATAAACTGCAAAAGCCCCATAGAGTTTGTCCAAAGCCATAGTTTCAAACGAAAAGGTCCAAGCAATACATTTCTCTTCTTCAAGCTGGATGCTAAGGCTGGTCAAGCTGCAGTGTTCCCTCCCTGTGGACCTGGGGGGGGGGGGAACGGAAGAAAAGAAGACGAAAGAAAAGTAGAGTCAGACATAAAGCCTGAGTAAGTCTAGTACTATTTTGTCTATGAATAAAGAACTGGGTATGATAAGTATAAACAAGAAGTGGGAAAGCACTATAAACTTGGTTAAGTTGTCTAGGGTCGAATATACTATCGTACCCCATGTTAATCTCTGAACCCATATAAACTAGTTTCCAACTGGCACCCCATAATCAGGGTGATGTGATCCATTCAATGATGATCGGCTCCTACTCGCATGTTTACATGTGTCTTATGGCCCCCCGATGTTGTAGTTACCTATGCTGGTCCCACCATGGGGTGTATCAAGTCCCATGGCGGCGGCCCGACACAACCTTAGAATGCACAGGTATGCTACTGGTGCCCAGTGCTTTATTTTTCTGCGCCAGAGTGTGTGCACGCCCGCACCCCGTTAGAACCTACACTGCTACACCACCGCCGTCGATTTGACCTCTTACAATCAGCCCAGTAATCGTGCCCCACCCTGCCTAGTTTCAGGGTATCCTGATACACCTTCTAGGGTTACTGCTGAAAAGGGTCCCCCGTTACTAGGTTTTCTATCTCTAGCCAACATGCTAAGTTGGTTAAGTGTTTTCTAACCTAAACCCCACCAGTCCGTTTAGTTTAGCATGTTCTATTTTGATTAAGTCTTTAGTTCACTTAATCCTAACAATCCTGACTCAGCCTTAATTGTCTTATTAAGGCCCTGACCTCTCACATTAGACAGGTATTGTTGTGGCTGCCTGTTTCCGGTTGGTTCCGGGCAGTCTTACGCCACAACTCAGTCTAACCTCGGGTCCTTATTGGGCTCCATGTTTAACCTCCCATATTGGATAGGTATTGTTGTGACTACTGGACAGCCGGGCGGTTCCGGGCAGGTTTACATCACAACTCAATCCAACCTCGGGTTAAACACATCGTATGTTCTACATTTACATATTTTTGTCTTTCTTCTTTATTTTCTTATATGTAAATATTTGCGGCCCATTATTAAGTTAATGGTGTAAAGGTTACACCAATCATGGGCCCAACCCATACTTGAATTTGGGCCCTTCTATTTTATATTTTCATTCATTAGTAATTTTAACCCAACGTTATTTTCCCCCGTTTAACACGTCCGTTTATTATGTATATGTTGGGCTTAGCCTTTTTAAGCCCAACTTAGCCATGCGAAAAGGGGAGGCTTAAAGCGAGATTACATACACAAAAAGGGGAATGTGAACGCATGAACTTGCAATATGACGTTGGAAATACAAAATAGAAACTGGTGTACTTGCATAGTAGTGACATATATTTTGGTCATAAAGCATAAGTGACATGAATCAAACCATGTAAACTTGTAGTTAAGTTAAGAATATCACTATCGACACATAGGCTTTAACTACAACATAAACCTATATTTTTATTCAGGCATAATGTCAAACATAAGCAAAGCATGTTTATAAGACTACTACATGTTTACAAAGGTGTCTACTTTTGTGACTAATACAAAAGTATAGTTAAATTTGTTCACATAACCGTGTCATAAATATTTCTAACATGAAATCATGATTTTTACCTTAGTCATGCAAACTTGCAAAAAGGGATTTTGAATCTAACCTAGCTATGTACCACATATGTCATCATATAATTCTTGTAAACAGTATAGACTTAACATGGATTTCAATTATGCCAAATATCAATCATAGCCTAGTCATATTCATAAGTTTGCAAATAGGCTTTCTAGTACAAAAGCATGTCTTTAATACATAAATCATGATGCCAAATTTTCAACATAATTTCATATGGACTATGATAACCCAAACTTATTCCAATTACTTCACAAAAATGATGTTTGTATAAAAATACACATTATGATGGCATAGTAGCAAAACCCCAAACTTGCATGAATTTCAATTAAACAACTACATACATGTAGCTTCGACAAGGATTACATAATTTGCGAAATATTCCAAACGTATACTTGCATAAAACTACCGCATGTAGTTTTTCATAACTGAATAACATAATTCGAGAATATCCAAACGTATACAATATTCCAAATCGATAAGAATCATAGTAACGCATAAATTATGAATTATTTATCACCACAATCAAGTATACAAACCAACACAGTTATTTGTTCATACCAAAATAATACTCTACTTACAATGGTGTGGCGAATTCTAAAATTTAGGGATTTGAAGGTGCGGTTTGATTTGATTAAGTTGCTTTATGCCTTAGAATTTGCCTCCTAATCCTCTCTCCAATTGGTGGCTACCCCTAGTCGTTCCTCAGCAACATGGCGGCTTTGTTCTTATTTTTGAATGAATAGATTAGGGTTAGTCTAGGGTTGTTTTTATAGGGGTAATGAACTGATTAGGGCCATTGATGTTGCTTGGATTGATCGTATCCATTCATCCTAAGGAGAGACCAATTAGAGCTTGCCACCTAGCCCTAATGACAAAGTAGACCACAGAAAATCGACCAACATAGAATAGGCCAGCCAGGTTGGACTGGGTTCGACCTGGCTCTGGACCAGGTCGACATGCCTGTCGACAGCCCTGTCGACCTGGTTAGGCCAGGTCGACAGCCCAGTCGACCTGGGTGTCTTAGGCGGGTGTTTTTCCGCCCTGGCCCATTGGGCCCCATTTTGGAATTTTAAACTGTTTTATTCTGTCAGAAACTTCCGAAGGCCATATCTTCTTCATACGGACTCCGTTTTTCGAAAACTCGGACTCTATTTCGCGTATTTTTCCGAGACGAACGCAATGGCGTATCCCGTTTCCCTTAGTTCTTTGATTTGAAATTAATTATACTTTAATTTGTGAATTTCACAGTTATAGAATTCGCGGGGTGTTACATTCTCCCCCACTTAAAAGGATTTCGTCCCGAAATCTTCAAGTTAGGAGGAATGTATATCCTAACATCCAATCATCCATCTACTCATCCATCAAACACGAGCATCCATTGTCCTTAAAAGACTTCTAATGCTTCATGATCATATGCGAAGTGTGTGTGTACATGAACTTATCTAATGCAAAATCAGGCGATCTATTGATTCAGTTGACCTCCTTAATGCGAATTATGTAAGTGCCATGAATCCATTATGTATGCAAATTTTCCTATTTTGATTTTACATGAGTGCACAATCATTCAATACAAATGCAGCATCCACATGACAACACATTAAAGTTCAACCACATATGAATGCAAACATATATGCATATGCAATATGAAGTGACTGAGCCGATCTAAAACCTAGATTGTGTGTGTATATGCAACCACGAGCAACCACTAGCAATCACTTGCAACCACTTGCAACCATCATCCATAACATGTTTCAATTACATGTTTCCATCCAAAGGTTTTCTACCTAAAAGATAAGGTCGAGGAAATATACCTAAAAAGATAGATAAAAGCGCAACTTAAGGAAAATGAAAGATCAAGGATGTACCCTCGAACAGAAAAGGGTAGGCAGTGCGTATTCTAGCTTCAGTTTCCCAAGTCGCCTCTCCCTCGGCGTCGCTCCACTGAACTTTGACGAGCTTGACTTCACGGTTGCGTAGCTTCTTCACTTCCGTTCCTAATATGCGGGTTGGAACTTTTCTTATGGTTGCTTCGCGTTCCACTTCGGCCTCTTCGAGGATATTTGGCTCTACCACTTTCGCAGACTCATGTAGACATTTTCGGAGATGTGAAACGTGAAAAAAGTTGTGGACTCCAGCCAACTTCTCGGGTAGCTCTAATCTATAGGCCATTTTCCCAATTTTCTCGATGATAGGGAATGGCCCTACGAACCTTGGTGCTAGCTTTCCTGTGGTTCCAAAACGAACAACGTTTCTTAGTGGTGATACCTTGAGAAAAACTCTGTCTCCAACCTCGAATTTAAGGTCGGTTCTTCTCTTGTCGGCATAGGACTTTTGTCTGTCTTGGGCCGCCTTCATCCTTCTTCGTATTAAGTCTACTTTCTCTGAAGTCTCTCGGATCATATCTGGTCCAAGTATGAGCTTATCAGTAGACTCCCACCAACAAGTGGGCGATCGGCACGGTCTTCCATACAAAGCTTCGAAGGGCGCCATTCCGATGGTTGCTTGATAGCTGTTGTTGTAGGCAAATTCCACCAAAGGAAGGTGGTCTTCCCATGTCCCTCCGAAGTAAAGGACGCATAGCCTTAAAAGGTCTTCCAAAACTCTGTTCACTCTCTCTGTTTGGCCGTCGGTTTGGGGATGATAGGCTGTGCTCAAGCATAACTGCGTTCCCACTGCTTCTTGCAGACTCCGCCAAAATTCACTGGTGAAGATGGGGTCTCGGTCACTAACAATGCTAGATGGTATTCCATGGAGTCGAACGATTTCCTTGAGGTAAAGTGATGCTAGGGATGAGGCAGTTCTCTTACTTTTGACAGGTAAAAAGTGGGCGCTTTTAGTAAGCCTATCCACTATTACCCAAATGCTAGTGTTGCCTCTCCTAGAACTAGGCAGCCCATCGATGAAGTCCATTGAGATGCTATCCCACTTCCACTGCGGGACCTCTAGAGGATGTAGCAGTCCGCCAGGCTTTTTCTGTTCCGCCTTAACCTGTTGGCACACCATACACTTAGAAACGAACTCTGCCACGTCCTTTTTCATGCCGTTCCAGAAGAAAGTCCTTTTTATATCTTTGTACATTTTATCTCCGCCTGGGTGTATCGTCATCTTGGAGTGATGTGCTTCCTCGAGAACCTTCTTTATTAAATCTTTGGTCTGTGGGACGCATAGTCTTCCGTCTCGCCTTAGCAAACCCTTATCGTCGATGGAGTATCTGTTGAGGTGACTTGAAGTCTCACCCCTAATTAGCTTATCAATTATTTCCACAAGTTGAGGGTCTTCGCGTTGTGCCGTCCCTACTGAATCCACTAAAGTTGGGCGCACTTCGAGAGATGCTAGTAAGTCTGGTACGAAATCGGAGGAAGGCCTAAAGTCAAAGCTGGCTATAAACTCTAGGCTTTGTCTTTCAACAAACAACGGGCTTAGGGTCAATTTCTTTCGGCTCAACGCGTCTGCCACTACGTTGCCTTTGCCCGGAGTGTAGGAGATTTCGAAATCGTACGAGGCAAGAAACTCCATCCATCTTTGTTGCCTCAAGTTAAGATCCTTCTGCGAGAAAAGATATTTCAACGATTTATGGTCAGTGTAAAGTTCGAACTTCTCACCTAGGAGATAGTGTCGCCAAGACTTGAGTGCAAAGACGATGGCGGCTAACTCAAGATCGTGGGTTGGGTAGTTCCTTTCGTGCACTTTCAACTGCCTCCCTCCATAAGCTACTACCCTTCCTTCTTGCATTAAGACGGCGCCTAGCCCTGTCCCACATGCATCCGTATAAACAGTGAACATCTTGCTCCCATCTGGCAGCGTCAAAACTGGGGCTGTTGTGAGAGCCCTTTTTAGTCGTTGGAAAGCAAACTCGCAATCCAAGTCCCAATTAAACACTAGATTCTTCTTGGTCAATTTCGTGAGCGGAGCTGAGATTTTCGCAAAATCCCTTATGAATTTTCGATAGAAACCCGCTAGTCCTAGAAAGCTTCGGACCTCAGTTGCATTCCTTGGTGTCTTCCAATCCTGTACCGCCACTACCTTCGTAGGGTCCACTGCTAACCCTTGTTTGGATACTATGTGCCCAAGGAACCTCACCTCTTCTCTCCAAAAGTGGCATTTGGAGAATTTGGCTTTTAGTTGATGGACTCGCAAAGTTCCCATGATTGCCCTTAAGTGCTGAGCATGTTCCTCTTCACTCTTTGAGAAGATAAGGATATCATCTACGAAGACCACTACGAATTTGTTGAGGAAATCTCTAAATACCCTACTCGTGAGGTCCACGAAGTAAGAAGGTGCATTTGTCAAGCCGAAAGGCATGACAAGCCATTCAAAGAAGCCGTCTGGGGTTCTGAATGCCGTTTTATCGATGCTATCTTCAGCCACCCTTAGCTGATGAAAACCGGTTGCTAAATCGAGCTGGGAGAAAACAGACGCTCCTACAAGCTGGTCAAATAAATCGTCAATTCTAGGGAGAGGGTGCCTATTCTTTTTCGTTAGCTTGTTGAGCTCCCTATAGTCAACACATAGACGGAGTGAACCATCCGCCTTTGTAGCGAACACCACTAGAGCGCCCCATTCTGAAATGCTCCTCCTAATGAACCCCTTTTCTAGAAGCTCTTTAATCTGTTTACTGAGCTCTTTCCTTTCTCGTGGAGCCATGTGTCTAACGGGAAACGCAACGGGCTTTGCATTATCTACAAGATATATGCGGAAGTCTATTTCCCGCTTCGGAGGCAAGCCCTTCACCTCTTCGAAGACATCCGGATATTCCCGGACCACTTTAACTGATTTCAAATTTTCAACAGAGGCATCTAGAGATTCAAGATAACTAAGCATAACCGCATACGAGGGATTACAAGAAATTTCCAAAGTATTACCGAGCTGGGTTAGGAGCCTAACAACCCTTTTCTCACAATCAAGGATGGCCCCATTACTGGATAGCCAATCCATACCCAAAATCAAACCATAACCCGAAAAGCCCAAAACAAAGGCACTACATTGAAATTCTACACTTAGAATAGAAATTTTCAATCCCAAACAGATCATAGACAAATGAGCTGGGAACCCAATTGGGTTTGAAACAATTAAGGGGTCCTCTACCATACTAGTTTTTAGGTGCAGAGATTCTACTAAAGCAGACGAGATAAAGGAGTGTGATGCGCCAGAATCAAATAAAGTGCGAACGGGGTGATCATAAAGATAAACTACGCTTTCTACAGAAGTATTTATACCTCGCTGTTGCAGAGGTGGCGCTTCTAGCACATGAACCTGTGCCCCTGGGGTGGATCCAGCCCTCTACCCCTGTCCTCGTTTCTTTGGGCAGTCCTTAGCCCTGTGGCCTGTCTCACCACAAGAAAAGCACCCACCATTCTCCTTGGCCTTCTTTTTCCAGCAGTCCTTTACTAAGTGCCCCACTTTGCCACAGAAATTGCACTTCCTCTTCTCTTTGTTGCCTTTCCCACCCTTCTTAAAGTCTGTCTTCTTAGGCTGCAAACCCTCTTTCTTCCCTTGAGAGCTTTCTGCCTTTGTCTCCTTCTTGCCCTTATCCTCTTCATTCAGCAATGTCATTTGCACCAATCTTTCATACGTGGCTCCCATGGGTATATGGGTCATGGCCAAACTGTGTAATGGCTCATTCAACCCTTTGACGAAACGGAGAGCCTTCTTGTGCGGGGTGTTGACTAGGTCAAGCCCAAACCTAGCCAGCTCATCGAACTGATTCACATACTCTCTGACTGTCTTATCCCCTTGCTTAAGAAATAAGAATTTTTTCCAACTGCAAACTTCTTTCCGCATCTGAGAGAAATTTAGTCTCAAACCTTGCCCTAAAGTCCTCCCATGTCTCCACTGGTCTTTCAGCATTAGTGACTTCCCACCAGTAGGAAGCCTCGCCCTTCAATAGCCACACTGCCAATTGTACTTTTTGTCTATCCTCTACCTCAAAGATGATGAATAGGTCCTCCGTTTCTTTCAGCCAATTTCTAGCTGCCACGAAGGACTCAGTTCCATGGAAATCCCTTCCTCCCATAGCTTTAAAATCTTTACATATCTTAGCAAAAGTGTTTCCCCGAGGAGGAGGTGGAGGAAAAGTTGCCGCTGCAGCTGGATGATTTTCGGCAGCTGGGGAAGGAGGAACGGTAGGACCTGGCTGAGTGGCTCTTGCTTCTAAGAACCGCCTGAACCAACCAGGTATTGGCACCCCTTCCGGCAAGTTAAGGTCTTCAGACATGCTGAAACAAAAAGGATAGATTCAAAACGAAGGATAAGAGATAGTACCTATGGCTTTAGGGAGTGGACTTTGCCTTTTTAAAATAAAATAATATTTTTCTTTTAAAAATGCTTCTTTAAATTTCCTTTTTGAAAATAATTTTTCAAAACTTTTTATCTTATCTGGTAAACCTATGCTCTGATACCAAGTGAAACACCCCACCTCCGTTAGGGTCACTCTCAAAGGGAATGCCCTAATTTTGGTGGAGGTTTATAAGTATAAGTCACAGATATACAAGACAGATATAAGAACACATATTTGTAAACAGCGGAAAATCAACAAACTTTTATTTCATGAAAGCAAATACGTGCTACAACAACATCACCATAATTGTCTTACATCTTTTCCAAAACATAACATAACACTTTCATAATCTGTCTTGATTACATTATTTAAAGAAGCATAAATAAAACATAGATAAACTGCAAAAGCCCCATAGAGTTTGTCCAAAGCCATAGTTTCAAACGAAAAGGTCCAAGCAATACATTTCTCTTCTTCAAGCTGGATGCTAAGGCTGGTCAAGCTGCAGTGTTCCCTCCCTGTGGACCTTGGGGGGGGGGAACGGAAGAAAAGAAGACGAAAGAAAAGTAGAGTCAGACATAAAGCCTGAGTAAGTCTAGTACTATTTTGTCTATGAATAAAGAACTGGGTATGATAAGTATAAACAAGAAGTGGGAAAGCACTATAAACTTGGTTAAGTTGTCTAGGGTCGAATATACTATCGTACCCCATGTTAATCTCTGAACCCATATAAACTAGTTTCCAACTGGCACCCCATAATCAGGGTGATGTGATCCATTCAATGATGATCGGCTCCTACTCGCATGTTTACATGTGTCTTACGGCCCCCCGATGTTGTAGTTACCTATGCTGGTCCCACCATGGGGTGTATCAAGTCCCATGGCGGCAGCCCGACACAACCTTAGAATGCACAGGTATGCTACTGGTGCCCAGTGCTTTATTTTTCTGCGCCGGAGTGTGTGCACGCCCGCACCCCGTTAGAACCTACACTGCTACACCACCGCCGTCGATTTGACCTCTTACAATCAGCCCAGTAATCGTGCCCCACCCTGCCTAGTTTCAGGGTATCCTGATACACCTTCTGTAACGACCCGCATTCTACGCATCATAGGATCGTAGAATATTTATTTCTGTCACATACGAAGTCGTATGGTCATGTAACTTTGGGAGACGACTATTGGGGTCATTTCCCATGTTCATGATTTTTCCCGATTTTTAATGACCATTTTACCCCTAGTTGGCACTGTTTTGGCCATAACTTTTGACTGGAAAGGAATTTTGACCTGAAACCACTTCCATTGGCTTCGGATGATGGTTTCTCTTTCCGTAGAGTGGTCACATTAGCCAAACGGACTTACCGTTTGGGAGATATGGCTGAAACAAGTTTCAGATGGTTAAAAACAGCTTAATTGGGCTTAACCGGGTGATTAGCAGCTAGGCCCAAGGGGAATTTCGGGTTTAGGGGTATATGGAGGCTGATTAGGGTTAGAAAACATTTCTTTAGACATTTCCCAGCCGCCACTTTCATTTCTCTTGACATAGCCATGGCCTCCACTCTCTAAATCTCTCCAAAACACCCAAAAATCACTCACTAATCAAGGATTAAGGCTTAGAGGCATCAAATTAAGGAGAAAAGCACCAAAGCAAGGTTGGAGCTGCTGTTGGACGTCAGTACTCGCCCAAATCAGAGGAGTTTCAGTTCTGAGGATTTTGTTTGTGGCCAAGGTGAGTGATTTGCATAGTTTTTGCGCTAATTACGGTGATTAGGGGTAATTAGTGAAGATTAGCGAATTTATACGTAAATAAATTCTGGAAAAATTCTTAAAATTCTAAAATAATGTTTTAAGGCTCTGTTAGAAATTTGGGTTAATTTCGATGTGTTTTGCTAATCGTATGCTTAAACATGATTAAGAGGGATTATGGGAAAATGTGAGGTTTTAGCCACTTTTGATTCATTTTGATTCATTTAAATTGTTGTTTGCTGTTTGTGGTTGCTATTACATGTTGCTATGACTCTATGGTATGTCTCATGATTGATTAGAATAGTTGAATTGCTCGAAAACGTCGTCGAATGGCGTAGAAAGCTCGCTGGAAAGTTGCAGAAGTGTGCAGGTTCCGAACCGGTTCGGATCGGAGAAAGGGGTCGGATCGGACTAGGGAACTGACCAAGGGAATCCGAACTGGATGGGGACTTGCCACTGGAAGAAGTCTGGCAGGAAGGAAGGCCGTTTACTTAGAGTTGGAGTGGACAAGGGGATCGGATCGGAGTAAAAGGGAGCGGAGCGGATCGGACTGAAGTAAAGCGAAGTGAACGGATCGGATCGGAGTAGAAGAAACGAGGGAGCTGATCGAAGAAGGAGCATGAGCTGGAAGGAGGAGGACACCGACCCGACCCGGAGGAGGACACCGACCCGACCCGGAAGAGGACACCGACCCGACCCGGAGTGAAGAAACCCGAACCGAACAGACGAGGGCAATGATCACCGAACCGAACCGAACAGACGAGGGCAATGATCACCGAACCGAACCGAATTCCAGGACTGTTACTGCGTGACAACTCTTCTGAAGACCCACTCCAATCCGACCAAAACCCGAGATGCAAAGGAAGTCCAGATGAGAAGTTAGAGCTCGAGATTTAGATGGGAATCAATGAGTTCGCTTCATGGTTGGGCTTTGCTGCGGGACGCGTGCCAAGGAGTTATCGACGTCTATAGCTTTGAACCACTATGGTAGGAGGTACGAAGGCGGATTCAGGGCCATTATGGCATCGGTAGAACCAAGGGCTACGACCAATGAAGTGGGTCATTGAAATGTTTGGTCATGACTCCAAGTGTTTGGCTTGGTCATAGCAGGGTTTCTACAAGTCGGGATTCGTCGTTACCTCAGTTTGTCTAGTGTTCCAAAGTGGTAGATGTCGTACGCTTTACGCACTGAGTGAGAGATGTGAGGATGGTTGCTATGGATGAATTGTTTGCTATCATTGTGACATGCACACCCCACCCCCGTATTCTTACACTATTTACTATTGGCACCTTGGAGTATTGTACGGTATGTGGTACTAACTCTTTGGTTGCAGGTCCAGGTTCAGGTATGGTTTAGTATACCTGTTATTATTCTGTTTAGATGCTTATCGCTCATACCAGGCTTTATGTCTGACCCAGAGTTTTATGTCTCTTCTTATTACTCTGGGTGCTCACACGAGCAGACTAGAGACAGGTTAGCTGGTGATGCACGGGTAGATGATCCGGAGACGAGCAGGAGGCTTCCACGTACTATGTACATAATATTCTCCCTGTGTTATTGAAGATCACTGCTTGGGCATTGTTGGTGTATCTTCTACTTCAGCTTTCTTTTGTTTAGAGACAGTAAATTTGGAAAATTGTAATAAGCTGTATATGGATTTCCGCTGCTCTGATGATTGATGTTGATTTTAGTTATCAGCTTATGCACTGTCTCGCCTGTTTTATGTCAAGTATGTTATTATTATATTTTATCCCATGCGCTGTGAGACATTCTACAGGTTCCTTGATTAGTTCACTCTCTTCTTTCTTTTCTTCTGATGACCGTTCTGTGCTAGCTGGGCATGTGTACAGCGCACTTTCGGAGGAAACGCAGGCTGGTGCGGGACGGGCCGTCACACTTGGTATCAGAGCTCTAGGTTGCGTAGTTAACCTAGGGAAGTTATCAGGGAGAGATAATATACGTATACGAGAGAGCGTATTTGTGATTACTTTGGTTTTTAAAAGATATATATATATATATACTATTAGTAGTATAAGAATGAAGTCGTACTGCACTAGCACCACTATGGAATCGTTAATCGTTTCCTTTTTCAGATTGACGATGAGCCGAGATACTAGAGGTGCTGGTAGAGGAGCCAATAATGGGAATGCTGCTGACATGAGGACGATGTTTACTGACCTCATGAGAGAGATGCTTAGAGATGTTCAGAGGGCAGCTCCCAATGGCGGAAATGGTGGTGGTCCAATAGTGCAGGCGCCGAGGGTCGACTTCGCCAAGCTGAATAAGGACTATACTAGCCTTGGTGGGAAGCCGTTCCACGGAACGGAGTCGGCCACGGATGTTCAAGATTGGTTGGATAGTTGCGAACGTATCTTCGAGGATTTGGGTATCGAGGATGCGATGAAGAGAAAGCTAGCGTCCCGTCAGCTGCAAGGGCGGGCAATGAATTGGTGGAATGCTATAAAAGCAGCTACTCCCGAAGACCAGATTACTTGGGTTCAGTTCAAGGCTCGCTTTAGCGAGAAGTTCATTCCAGCGGCCCAGAAGTCAGTGTTGTTCAAGAGGTTCTTGGAACTCAAGCAGAATGGAAGGGCAGTTTCTGATTATATTGCTGAATTCGACACTTTGTCAAAGTATGGGTTATCTCTTATTGATACTGCCGAGAAGAAGAATGAGAAATTCATAACTGGGTTAGATCAGTACTTAGGGGAAAGGCTTATTAACCACATCGATGAGACGTTTGAGTCGATTGTGGGGAAAGCATTAAGATCAGAGAGTCTCTACCCTAAGTCGAAGACTGAGGTTACATCCGCAGATGAGCCAAAGCCACAAGCTAGTGGTGGAGGCAAAGGTGGTTCTCAGAATAAGAGAAAGCAGAGTCAGACTAAGGATGGCCAGAAGAAAAAGAATAAACAAGATGTGGAGTGCTTCAGCTGTGGTAAGAAGGGCCATTATGCTAGTAATTGTCGGGCCAAGCCAGCGGATAGGAAGTGCTTCAATTGTGGCCAATTGGGACATCACAAGGACAAGTGTCCACAGCCCCCTAAGGAAAAGCAAATGGTGAAAGCATATGCTCTTAATGCTATTCCTTCTTCGTCGAATGCCCCAACTGCGGCGGAGAAGGGAAAGAATGTCGTCATTCAAGGTATGCTTTCTGTTTATGATGTTCCTGTTAGAGTTTTGTTTGATACCGGAGCTTCCAGTTCTTTCGTATCTAGTGACCTGGTAGATAGGTTGGGATTGGAGCCCGAGATTGTCGATAGACCTTTAATAGTGACGAACCCGATTGGTGGTTCGACTAGCCTTAGCATGATTTGTCGCAATGTGGTCTTATCGAGTCATGGATGCATGTTTGTTTGTGATTGCTTTGTTTTGGGCTTTACTGGGTTTGGCATTATTTTGGGAGTAGATTGGCTCCAAAGATACGGGGTGGTGGTAGACTGTGAGGGCTTGTTGGTGACAGCTAGACCGGATGATGGGCGGAGGATAGTGTTTGGTGGTCTACCCAGTAAAGGGGTATTGGCTAGTTTTCTAAACTCCCTTGACATTCCGCATAGTGAGTTGTCAGGTTTGCCCGTGGTTAGCCAGTATCCGGATGTTTTCGAAGAAGTGACCGGACTCCCACCACACCGAGAGATTGAGTTTCGTATTGATTTGGTAAAGAATGCCAGACCTATAGTGATGCCACTTCGTCGTATGGCACCTAGAGAGCAGCGAGAGCTCGAGGTGCAAGTCAGCGATCTTTTGAAGAAGGGATTTATCAGAAGGAGTGTTTCTGAATGGGGAGCACCAGTTGTGTTTGCTACCAAGGCATATGGTTCCCTTCGTTTGTGTGTAGACTACCGCGAGTTGAATAAAGTGACGAGGAAGAACAAGTATCCTCTACCGCGGATAGATGATTTGTTTGATCAGTTGAGTGGCGCGAGAGTATTCTCTCAGTTGGATCTCGCGACAGGTTTTCATCAGCTTAGAGTGGAAGCTGAGAGTATAGCTAAAACGGCATTTCGAACGCCGTCTGGGTTTTATGAGTGGTTGGTCATGCCATTCGGGCTGACCAATGCCCCAGCATATTTTGTGGATCTTATGAATAGGGTATTCAGAGATCAGTTGAATAAGTTTGTCCTTGTGTTCGTTGATGATATTTTGGTCTATTCGAGGACAGAGGAAGAACACAAGGAACATTTAAGAGTAGCGATGGAGGTGTTGAGAAAACACCAATTGAAAGCAAAGTTTTCTAAGTGCCACTTCTGGAAGAGGGAAGTGAGGTTCTTGGGCCATGTTGTATCAGAAAATGGGATTGCCGTGGACCCGGCGAAGGTGGCTACGGTACAGGATTGGCCTACGCCCAAGAATGCAACAGATGTAAGAAGTTTCTTGGGGTTAGCGGGATATTATCGTAAGTTTATCCAAGGTTTCTCCAAGATAGCAGCACCATTGACCCAGTTGACCAAGAAGAATCAAGCGTTTGTCTGGGATGAAAGGTGCGAGGATGCATTTAAAAGTCTAAAGGACAAGTTGACAAGCGCCCCAGTGTTAGTCATTCCTAAAGGGGATGAAGAGATGACGGTATACACGGATGCCTGTGGTACCGGACTGGGTGCTGTATTGATGCAAGGCGGTAGGGTTGTAGCTTATGCAAGTCGGCAATTGAAACCGCACGAGAGAAGATACCCTACCCATGATTTAGAATTGGCAGCAATTGTATTCGCATTAAAAATGTGGAGACACTATCTCTTGGGAGAAAGATTTGAGTTGTTTACAGATCATAAGTCGTTAAAGTATCTATTCTCCCAGAAGGATTTAAATCTCCGTCAGCAGAGATGGTTAGAGTTCTTGGCTTCCTATGACTTTGACATCGCATACACACCAGGAAAGGGTAATGCGGTGGCCGATGCATTGAGTAGAAGACATGCCAGCTTAGGGGCTATGTTCCTTGAATGGAAGCAACTGGAGTTTATCGCGGGGTTTGATTTCAGACCAAAGTGCGAATTGGATCCAGAAATGTTAGCAAGTTTGACGATCAGACCCACTTTGATTGAGCGGATCGGCTCTAGTCAGAGGGACGATCCTAACCTATTGGAGATCATCTCCAAGTTAGAGATGGGTATCGATGAGGAGATGAACAAGTATGGGCTTGATCGAGATAGATGGCTTAGAAAGGATGGAAGACTAGTCGTACCCAATGTTAATGGATTGAGAGATGAAGTGCTTAGAGAATGTCATCACTCAAAGCTAACCATACACCCCGGTGGTAATAAGATGTATCGAGATATGAAGTAGACTTACTACTGGGAAGGGATGAAAAGAGACGTTGGGAAGTTTATATCCAAGTGCATGAATTGCCAGCTAGTTAAAGCCGAGCAAAAGAAGCCTAGTGGGTTGTTGCAACCATTAGAAATTCCCGAATGGAAATGGGAACAAGTCTCGATGGATTTCATCGATGGTTTACCAAGGACTAGATCGGGATATGATAGCATTTGGGTGATTGTAGACCGACTGACTAAAAGTGCAAGGTTTATACCAGTCAAATCGACAAGAACGGGAGCTAAGTTAGCAGAATTGTATATGAAGTGGGTAGTGAGATTTTATGGAGTACCTAAAAGCATTGTGAGCGACCGAGACCCTTTGTTCACTAGTGGGTTTTGGAAGAGCTTACAAGAAGCTCTAGGGTCAGAGTTACGTCTCAGTACCGCATATCATCCTCAGACCGACGGTCAGACGGAGAGGGTGAATCGTATTTTGGAAGACCTCTTGAGAGCATGTGTATTGGATTTTGGTGGATCATGGGACGACCATTTGCATCTAGTAGAGTTTGCATATAATAATAGCTACCAATCCAGTATCGTTATGGCTCCGTTTGAAGCTTTGTACGGAAGACCGTGCAACTCACCATCATGTTGGATAGAGACTGGCGAGAAGTTTGTGCTTGGACCAGATGTGGTGAGAGAAACGTCGGATAAGATTAAGATCATTCAGCAACGAATGAAAGCTGCTCAAGATAGGCAGAAGAGCTATGCTGATAAGAGGAGAAGAGACTTGAAATTCTCCGTTGGCGACTTGGTGTTTGTCAAGATTTCTCCGTTGAAGAGCGTAATACGATTTGGCAGGAAAGGCAAGTTGGCACCAAGATTCGTTGGCCCATTCCCTGTTCTTGAACTAGTCGGGAATTTGGCATATAGAATTGACTTACCAGAGAAGATGGCGGGAGTTCATAATGTATTTCATGTTTCCCAACTAAGGAAGTTCGTTCACGACTCAGATATGACTATTTCACCTGATCAGTTAGAGGACTTCGAAGTAGAACCCGAGGCGGTTGGGAACCGCAGGCCGGCCCGTATTGTCGAGCACGACATGAAGCAACTTCGAAGGAAGGCGGTGAAACTAGTCAAGGTACAGTGGAGCGAGGACGAGGGTGATTGTACTTGGGAGACAGAGGAGGACATTAGGAAGACACACCCAGAACTCTTTGCCTGGTAAGATTTTGACTTCGATTTAGTTTTCCGCATGCTAGGATAGTCTTATTTGCTTGTTTTGCATGTTTGATTGTTGTATGTGGTTGTTAGGCATGCGGGATCCTTTGTATGTTTTGGGTTAAGGAATTTCGGGGGCGAAATTTCTTAAGGGGGGGAGAGTGTAACGACCCGCATTCTACGCATCATAGGATCGTAGAATATTTATTTCTGTCACATACGAAGTCGTATGGTCATGTAACTTTGGGAGACGACTATTGGGGTCATTTCCCATGTTCATGATTTTTCCCGATTTTTAATGACCATTTTACCCCTAGTTGGCACTGTTTTGGCCATAACTTTTGACTGGAAAGGAATTTTGACCTGAAACCACTTCCATTGGCTTCGGATGATGGTTTCTCTTTCCGTAGAGTGGTCACATTAGCCAAACGGACTTACCGTTTGGGAGATATGGCTGAAACAAGTTTCAGATGGTTAAAAACAGCTTAATTGGGCTTAACCGGGTGATTAGCAGCTAGGCCCAAGGGGAATTTCGGGTTTAGGGGTATATGGAGGCTGATTAGGGTTAGAAAACATTTCTTTAGACATTTCCCAGCCGCCACTTTCATTTCTCTTGACATAGCCATGGCCTCCACTCTCTAAATCTCTCCAAAACACCCAAAAATCACTCACTAATCAAGGATTAAGGCTTAGAGGCATCAAATTAAGGAGAAAAGCACCAAAGCAAGGTTGGAGCTGCTGTTGGACGTCAGTACTCGCCCAAATCAGAGGAGTTTCAGTTCTGAGGATTTTGTTTGTGGCCAAGGTGAGTGATTTGCATAGTTTTTGCGCTAATTACGGTGATTAGGGGTAATTAGTGAAGATTAGCGAATTTATACGTAAATAAATTCTGGAAAAATTCTTAAAATTCTAAAATAATGTTTTAAGGCTCTGTTAGAAATTTGGCTTAATTTCGATGTGTTTTGCTAATCGTATGCTTAAACATGATTAAGAGGGATTATGGGAAAATGTGAGGTTTTAGCCACTTTTGATTCATTTTGATTCATTTAAATTGTTGTTTGCTGTTTGTGGTTGCTATTACATGTTGTTATGACTCTATGGTATGTCTCATGATTGATTAGAATAGTTGAATTGCTCGAAAACGTCGTCGAATGGCGTAGAAAGCTCGCTGGAAAGTTGCAGAAGTGTGCAGGTTCCGAACCGGTTCGGATCGGAGAAAGGGGTCGGATCGGACTAGGGAACTGACCAAGGGAATCCGAACTGGATGGGGACTTGCCACTGGAAGAAGTCTGGCAGGAAGGAAGGCCGTTTACTTAGAGTTGGAGTGGACAAGGGGATCGGATCGGAGTAAAAGGGAGCGGAGCGGATCGGACTGAAGTAAAGCGAAGTGAACGGATCGGATCGGAGTAGAAGAAACGAGGGAGCTGATCGAAGAAGGAGCATGAGCTGGAAGGAGGAGGACACCGACCCGACCCGGAGGAGGACACCGACCCGACCCGGAAGAGGACACCGACCCGACCCGGAGTGAAGAAACCCGAACCGAACAGACGAGGGCAATGATCACCGAACCGAACCGAACAGACGAGGGCAATGATCACCGAACCGAACCGAATTCCAGGACTGTTACTGCGTGACAACTCTTCTGAAGACCCACTCCAATCCGACCAAAACCCGAGATGCAAAGGAAGTCCAGATGAGAAGTTAGAGCTCAAGATTTAGATGGGAATCAATGAGTTCGCTTCATGGTTGGGCTTTGCTGCGGGACGCGTGCCAAGGAGTTATCGACGTCTATAGCTTTGAACCACTATGGTAGGAGGTACGAAGGCGGATTCAGGGCCATTATGGCATCGGTAGAACCAAGGGCTACGACCAATGAAGTGGGTCATTGAAATGTTTGGTCATGACTCCAAGTGTTTGGCTTGGTCATAGCAGGGTTTCTACAAGTCGGGATTCGTCGTTACCTCAGTTTGTCTAGTGTTCCAAAGTGGTAGATGTCGTACGCTTTACGCACTGAGTGAGAGATGTGAGGATGGTTGCTATGGATGAATTGTTTGCTATCATTGTGACATGCACACCCCACCCCCGTATTCTTACACTATTTACTATTGGCACCTTGGAGTATTGTACGGTATGTGGTACTAACTCTTTGGTTGCAGGTCCAGGTTCAGGTATGGTTTAGTATACCTGTTATTATTCTGTTTAGATGCTTATCGCTCATACCAGGCTTTATGTCTGACCCAGAGTTTTATGTCTCTTCTTATTACTCTGGGTGCTCACACGAGCAGACTAGAGACAGGTTAGCTGGTGATGCACGGGTAGATGATCCGGAGACGAGCAGGAGGCTTCCACGTACTATGTACATAATATTCTCCCTGTGTTATTGAAGATCACTGCTTGGGCATTGTTGGTGTATCTTCTACTTCAGCTTTCTTTTGTTTAGAGACAGTAAATTTGGAAAATTGTAATAAGCTGTATATGGATTTCCGCTGCTCTGATGATTGATGTTGATTTTAGTTATCAGCTTATGCACTGTCTCGCCTGTTTTATGTCAAGTATGTTATTATTATATTTTATCCCATGCACTGTGAGACATTCTACAGGTTCCTTGATTAGTTCACTCTCTTCTTTCTTTTCTTCTGATGACCGATCTGTGCTAGCTGGGCATGTGTACAGCGCACTTTCGGAGGAAACGCAGGCTGGTGCGGGACGGGCCGTCACACCTTCTAGGGTTACTGCTGAAAAGGGTCCCCCGTTACTAGGTTTTCTATCTCTAGCCAACATGCTAAGTTGGTTAAGTGTTTTCTAACCTAACCCCCACCAGTCCGTTTAGTTTAGCATGTTCTATTTTGATTAAGTCTTTAGTTCACTTAATCCTAACAATCCTGACTCAGCCTTAATTGTCTTATTAAGGCCCTGACCTCTCACATTAGACATGTATTGTTGTGGCTGCCTGTTGCCGGTTGGTTCCGGGCAGTCTTACGCCACAACTCAGTCTAACCTCGGGTCCTTATTGGGCTCCATGTTTAACCTCCCACATTTGATAGGTATTGTTGTGACTACTGGACAGCCGGGCGGTTCCGGGAAGGTTTACATCACAACTCAATCCAACCTCGGGTTAAACACATCGTATGTTCTACATTTACATATTTTTGTCTTTCTTCTTTATTTTCTTATATGTAAATATTTGCGGCCCATTATTAAGTTAATGGTGTAAAGGTTACACCAATCATGGGCCCAACCCATACTTGAATTTGGGCCCTTCTATTTTATATTTTCATTCATTAGTAATTTTAACCCAACGTTATTTTCCCCCGTTTAACACGTCCGTTTATTATGTATATGTTGGGCTTAGCCTTTTTAAGCCCAACTTAGCCATGCGAAAAGGGGAGGCTTAAAGCGAGATTACATACACAAAAAGGGGAATGTGAACGCAAGAACTTGCAATATGACGTTGGAAATACAAAATAGAAACTGGTGTACTTGCATAGTAGTGACATATATTTTGGTCATAAAGCATAAGTGACATGAATCAAACCATGTAAACTTGTAGTTAAGTTAAGAATATCACTATCGACGCATAGGCTTTAACTACAACATAAACCTATATTTTTATTCAGGCATAATGTCAAACATAAGCAAAGCATGTTTATAAGACTACTACATGTTTACAAAGGTGTCTACTTTTGTGACTAATACAAAAGTATAGTTAAATTTGTTCACATAACCGTGTCATAAATATTTCTAACATGAAATCATGATTTTTACCTTAGTCATGCAAACTTGCAAAAAGGGATTTTGAATCTAACCTAGCTATGTACCACATATGTCATCATATAATTCTTGTAAACAGTATAGACTTAACATGGATTTCAATTATGCCAAATATCAATCATAGCCTAGTCATATTCATAAGTTTGCAAATAGGCTTTCTAGTACAAAAGCATGTCTTTAATACATAAATCATGATGCCAAATTTTCAACATAATTTCATATGGACTATGATAACCCAAACTTATTCCAATTACTTCACAAAAATGATGTTTGTATAAAAATACACATTATGATGGCATAGTAGCAAAACCCCAAACTTGCATGAATTTCAATTAAACAACTACATACATGTAGCTTCGACAAGGATTACATAATTTGCGAAATATTCCAAACGTATACTTGCATAAAACTACCGCATGTAGTTTTTCATAACTGAATAACATAATTCGAGAATATCCAAACGTATACAATATTCCAAATCGATAAGAATCATAGTAACGCATAAATTATGAATTATTTATCACCACAATCAAGTATACAAACCAACACAGTTATTTGTTCATACCAAAATAATACTCTACTTACAATGGTGTGGCGAATTCTCAAATTTAAGGATTTGAAGGTGCGGTTTGATTTGATTGAGTTGCTTTATGCCTTAGAATTTGCCTCCTAATCCTCTCTCCAATTGGTGGCTACCCCTAGTCGTTCCTCAGCAACATGGCGGCTTTGTTCTTATTTTTGAATGAATAGATTAGGGTTAGTCTAGGGTTGTTTTTATAGGGGTAATGAACAGATTAGGGCCATTGATGTTGCTTGGATTGATCGTAGCCATTCATCCTAAGGAGAGACCAATTAGAGCTTGCCACCTAGCCCTAATGACAAAGCAGACCACAGAAAATCGACCAACATAGAATAGGCCAGCCAGGTTGGACTGGGTTCGACCTGGCTCTGGACCAGGTCGACATGCCTGTCGACAGCCCTGTCGACCTGGTTAGGCCAGGTCGACAGCCCAGTCGACCTGGGTGTCTTAGGCGGGTGTTTTTCCGCCCTGACCCATTGGGCCCCATTTTGGAATTTTAAACTGTTTTATTCTGTCAGAAACTTCCGAAGGCCATATCTTCTTCATACAGACTCCGTTTTTCGAAAACTCGGACTCTATTTCGCGTATTTTTCCGAGACGAACGCAATGGCGTATCCCGTTTCCCTTAGTTCTTTGATTTGATATTAATTATACTTTAATTTGTGAATTTCACAGTTATAGAATTCGCGGGGTGTTACATTTATAGTAATAAAGATCTCATTTTTATAATACAACATCATATATACTTTAATTGTTGCTTACTCAGTAAATTAATCAATTACCTTAAATAAAATGACCTAAAAACTCACCGTTGCTTTTGTAAATTGAATCTTTGACGTTGCGGGGCCCATGGCCGGAGGAGGGTGCTGAAGAGGGCGGCGCCGGCTGGTCAGTGGTCACTGAGAGGGGGTGCGCGGTCGGTGCAGGTGGCGATGGGTTCGCTGCTTCGATTTGGGGAAGAATAGGAGGTAGCGTGCGAGCCTAAACGGGGAAGGAGGAGTAGGGTATGGCCAGCACGGTGGAGCGCCAAAGGTTGGAGGCTGGGCGGTGGCGTCGCTGTTGCGCAAGGCGGGGGTCGAGGTCAACGACGAACGATTTTTTTTCCCCTTTTTTTCTTTTTTCCGTGAATTCTGAGTGGAGTGAGTGGAGAAAAAAGGGCTTGGCCCATTATAATTGTATATTAATTTAATTGGTTTATTTTCAAAAAGCAACTTTTATTTTCGAACTCAAAACGGGACCCACCGACTATCGTCCCTAGCTAATTACCCCCATTCCAAACACAATGGGATATGTTTTGTAAGCCAGTTCGTCTGTTTCGATCAGTTTGCGTCAAAATTAAAATATGACTCAATATATTGAATTCGAACGCACATTTCAATTTACCGGGGCCACATACGGACTCTAAAAATTCTCGATAAAAATTTCTAGCTTCGTATTGACGATACGGTTCCAACAAAACTAATTTCGTCAAATTCCGAGACCGTTTGAAAAATGGCCCTTTTCTGGTCGATCGAAATTGACTGAAACTGTTAAAACACATTTTACTTCGCCATGCTCACATATTGATTCGGAAAATTATGAATTTTGGAATCTAGCAATAATTTGACATCCCGGATCCAACGAAAGTGGTTTCATCGAAAACGAAGGTCGTTTGCAAAATTTCCATTTTTAAGGGCCAGAATTCCACAGCGACTATTCTGAATTTTCAACTGGACATAACTTTTTATTCCCGCTATGAAATTTCAATTTTTCGGATTCGTTGGAAAGATATTCTCAAAATAGATTCTAATAATTTTGGTTTCGCCAAAATCCGGTTTATTTTGAATCTTGTACATTCATTTGAACTTTGAAATCAAATTTTCGAACTACTGCGCCATTTTCAATTCCTTTTATAATTATAAATAATTATTTATATTCTAACGACGATTCAAATAAATATTTCCTTTCTAATTCTATTCAAAATAAATTTCTCGTCGTTATTATTTAAAATAATTCATTTTAAATATCCAAAATTCATCAAAATTGCCAAAAATAAAATTTTTAAATTGGCTCGGATTTCCGGGTTATTACAATA
>JASFAX010000313.1:0-69366 GCA_030737875.1 Allium sativum
ATATATGGAGCATAGATGACGGATTGACGGGATCGATTCCAAAAATTCTTCATTTCATCAAATACAAACTGTGCCCAATTAACTCTTGTTCCACTAAAGATAACATATAATGCTCAAGATCGTTTATTTGTTCATGACTTCCTAGATAAGGGATGACTGCATAGATAAGCATAAGTGTAAGGAGCCTAGCTTTAGGACATGAGAACTTTGTAGTAAACCATGGCATATGATCTTCCTAAAGATTATGTGTGACAATATCTCTTCGTTTAAATAGTATGTAAGGAATACCACAAAATTTTTGTCTAGTGTTAGAACATTATAGAATATATCCTATACTTTTGGGAGTGTATCGAATCATATTTCCATAGACACTCCACCATAGCCTATCATTTTTATTCCCGGTATTCTAAACGGTAGAACTATCTAGTTTAGCATAAAATAAGAATACTGAAAGTTGATCGATTTGAACATTATTATGTAGATATGAAATAAGTGTGTCAAGGCCAGCATGTTGATGTAAATCATGCAATTCATATAAAGGAAAATTTCGAAGAGAATAAAATAGACCCGTCTGTAGTTTTTTCTTCTGGATTTCCTTGTATCGATCAATAGAAAAAAAGAGCATTGTTCGTCCATTTTTCTATTTGAGTTTAGGAACAAACTAGAGGATATTTTTAGAATTTTCTTAGAGATTCGATGAAGGTCCTTTCACTTTCTTCCTTTTTGTAGAAATTTTAGCCTTAGGTCCCGTAATTTTGATGATTTTGAGTAATTAGGGTTAGGGAATTTGAGTTTTTGAGCGGAAGAAGTGAAAGAGGAAGAAGAGAAATAAGGGTTTCAATTACGTATAAAAACTGATGTTTTGAATTTCTTACATCTGAAATTCGTTTCAGATGTCCAGCATAGGGGCAGAATGGAAACCGAAAGATTTTTCAAACGTTTGAGGTTTTTCAGACTTCTGAAGGCATGAAATGAAACATAATTGCTAACCAAAAGTTTTGTCAGGCGTCTAGATTATTTTCGCAGACTTTTGATGGATGTCTTTTCTGATCAATTTTTATCCCGAGACTACTTTAAGATGGCTGCTCAATTGTTTCTAACGTCTGAGCAGACATATATATTCTGGCCGAAGGTTATTTTAGATTTCTGAAAATTGTGGTAGACGTTTGATAATACCAGTTTTTGTGTATATTTGAATAGTTGAACAAAATTTATGCTTTCTTATTTTTATTCATAAAAGGATATATCTTATTATCATTCAATAAGGTAAGAATACAAATTATAATGCCTTATTTTTGATGATTATTACAATACACTTGTATTGATCGTTTTAATCGATTGGCGACTAGGGTGGCTATTTTGGAGATTATTGTAACACCCCAAAATGTAATAAATAGTAATTAAATGTAAAAGATTGATAAACTAAATAATAATCAGAATTAGACAACGGGACTAGCACCAATGGGTCTGTTGTAATTTTCTGATCAAAATGAACACTTGGTTTGCAAAAATTTGAGTTAAAATGAATTAGTTACAAATTAAAGAAATTAACCAGAAAAATTGGAATATATATATGATTATATAACAGTCAACTAGGACGATAGGCCACACTTGGGTCGAATCTATGTCGACCAACTTAGGTCGACCCTGGGTCGACCTAAGGAGTGGGTGTCTCGAACCATGAAACATGTAGCGTGCTTGGTGCACAAGAAATTTTCAGTGAACATTTTTTGGTTTTAACATTATTTTTGATGATGTGGCATTGTTTTATTGGTTCATTTTAAACCATGGGATGATGCGGCGCTTTCTTATTGGCCCGATGACATGGTTGGACAAGATCTAATCTTAGATTTGAATGGCTGAGGGCATCCAGTAAACCATATAAATAGACTAGTAGAGCCTCTCTCATTTCTTCACATCCATTTTCTCTTCCCTCTTCTTCTTCTTCCCTAGGCCTATCCTCAAAAATATGAAAGGCCATATAATTAATTTTTTAAGGGGTAAAGAAGTTCTTAAGTTTTTACTATTTGTATTTATAAACATTTCTGAAGTTAGAAGTTCTGCTAGATTTTATTAGAATGCAATGGGAGATGCTTTGTTCATCACATCTGTGAGTTTGTACGCAATTTTTTGACTAGTTATTTGCATAGGAATGTTTAGACAGATAGATAGTTTTAATTTGCAAGTTTTATGTTTACAATATTTATAGGATTTATAAATTTAGCTTTTCTGTAAGTTGCTATAGTTTGATTACAGTCTGTGGATATTTCTTTCCACTTGTTTACTGCTTAAAAGTAATTCTCCTTCTTCTTATCCCCTTCTTTGTTATAGTTTATTTACAGTTATGGTTATGCCTATTTTGTTTCTTTTTGCTTATTTTTAGTCTAGGCCTTGTGAGTAGCCTATACCATTTCCCTTTTTCCTTTAGCGCTGAGCCTAGGCCTGAAAAGAGAGTAGGCCTTTATCGTTGTCTTTGCATTAAATTGGAATAAAGTTTAACATGAATTTAACAGGGATTTTGGTCATATTAAAACTGATTAATTTTTTGTAACAACCCGGAAAATCACAGCCAATTTAATTTTTTTATTTTGGCTATTTTGTTGAATTTTGAATAGTTGAAATAATTTATTTTAAATAATAACGATTAAAAAGTTATTTAAATCGAATTTTGAATGAATATATTTATTTTAATTTTAAAATGGATAAGAAATAGCGTGGTAGTTTGAAAATTTGAATTCGAACTTTGACTGAATGTACAGGATGCAAAATAAACCAGATTTTGGTGAAACCATAAATATTTAAATCTGTTTAAAAATATCTTTCCAACGAATCCGAAAAATTGAAATTTCATAGCGGGAATAAAAAGTATGGTCAGTTGAATATTCAAAATAGTCCTTATGGAATTTAATATAATATATAGCCCGGGTAAATAGCCATTTTGCAAACGACCTCAGTTTTCGATGAAACCACCCTGGTTGGATCCGGAATGTCAAGTTATTGCATTCCAATTTTCATAATTTTTGGAATTACTATGTGAGCGTGGCAAAAGAAAATGTTTTTTGTCAATTTCGATCGACCAGAAAATGGCCATTTTTCAAACTGTCTCCAAATTCAACGAAATTAATATTGTTAGGACCGTATCGTCAAAACATAATTAGATTTTTTTTTTGGAAATTTTTAGAGTCAATATGTAGCCCCAGTAAATTAAAATGTATGATTAGATTAAATAATTAAATGTTTTATATTTAAATTTAAAGAAAAACCTATCGAAACAATTGAATTGGCTTATGGACATATTCCATTATGTCCAGTGTAACACCCCACCTCCAACTGTGCGTGCATGGTTTGTGTCAGTGGTTGACACCCTAGGGCTTGATACACCCTAGGGTGGACCTAGCACAGTTTAGCTACACTTCGTAGTTAGGCCGTATGACACCGACACTTGACGAGTTAGGCTTTAGGGAGCCGATCGACTAGACCGTGCTAGTTGGACCTTGATTTAGGTCATTCATGATGTTGGGCCAAACTTGGGCCTGGAGATCACTTCTTGTTTACACTTGACATAACTTGTGATACTAGTACACTTGGTGCAAATCTCAACCTTGTATATGCGGTGCCACACTTGATCTACCTTGTTGACTTTTTCCATGCCAGTTATCATCCTATGACTCATCCTTGTTTACATATACAGTTAACTTTATTAGTTGTTGTACAATAGTAGGTAGGACTTACCAGTCTTTTGACTGACCCATTTTCTTTCGCCTCTTTTCTTTCGTTTCTCCCCCCCCCCCCAGGTTTACAGGGCGGGAATACCAGTACTTAGCTTGGATCTTAGCTGCTTTTCCTCGGATAGCTCATGTATGCTTTGGACTTGAGCTCGCTATGGTTTTCTACCTTGGGGATAGCTACTTTATGTTTTTCTTTCCAGTTTCCAGTTTTATGTTTCTAGACTTTGTTTATGGAAAATAATGATCAAGTACTGTGTTGTAACTTAACTTATGGTTTTGATATGCTAGTTTTTATCCGCTGCTATATTTACTCTGTTTTTACTTATATGTTCTGTCTTGTGATATCTGCATGCATGTTTACCTTGTTTAAACGCCCCTCCAAAGTCAGTACCCTTGCAAGAGTGGCACTGGCGGAGGTGGGGTGTTACATCCAGAATGAGGGTATTTAGCTAGGTGTGTCACTCGTTGGGTTTGATTTGGAGTTAAGAGCGATATAGGAATTAAATTGAAATAAAATAGAATAAAATAAAATAAAATGGTATACAGCATAAATACGCGTATTCTTCCCAAAACCCTATACGACTATACACCTGCCCTCGCTACAGTTCGGCGAACAAAATCGCTCCATTGTAACGACCCGGATTTTCATCCGTTGAATTCTGAATATTTAAATTGGTTTAAATATTTTATTTGAATTATATATAGGAATTTATAACGAATTTATTTAATAAACTGATATTTAAACGTATAATTTATAATATAATTTAAAACGAGCTCGAAATGGCGTGGCAGTTCGTAATATGGGGTTTTGAACTTCAATTAGATATACAGGATTCAAAATAAGTCGGATTTCTTTGAAACAAGAAACATTTGAATCTATTGAACTGTATCTTTCTAATGGAAGTGCAAAATCGAGATTTCGTTTTATAGATTGTAAGTTACGTCCAAATCAAATTTCCAGAAAGTCGCTGTGAAATCGTATATAAGCCATAACGGTTATTTAAATATCGGTCTTGAATTTGGACAAGATTCCTTTGAGGCATAGTTATATTTTAACTTTTAGAATTTTACTGAAATTTTTAATTAATTAAATATGCAACTTTTTATTTGGTGTATTTTGCACCCTATATCAATATTTTGGGGTTTCATAATATAAGTTAAACTACCGATATTATTATATTTTTGGGATCGTGACACCTCGCTGGACACGACCGAATTCTTACTTCTGTCTGTAGGGCTTGAACGTAAACGAAATCTTTATCCTACATGTTCACCGAAATGAATAAATAACATAGGGACCCCAATTAGTCCTTGGTTAAGAAGGGTTCAATTCCTATCCATCTTGGTTCTATTTTCTAAGTTCTCGATTTCTATTTTCATTTTACTGTAGATACTTTGCATCACAATAACTTGCATTATTTTTATCTTTGGGTATTGATGTGCGTAAACATTTAAGATTTTTGAAGCAAAATGGGAGAACATACAATAAGGACTTTAAACCTTCCCCAATAAATTTAACTAAAATAATACAATCTACTCTATCCTATACACTTTAAAAGAAAATAGTGTCTGTCATTATTTTTTCCCATCTCGTGAGCACCAACCAACTGAACTGTGCTCTCCAATCCAACTACCCATGCACGTCGAGGAATTGAAACCGTGCATATCAAGCCAATTAAAACCGTGCCCCTCAAGTAAATAATATTCATGCATGCCAAGTAAATTATTATTATAAATACATACCCCATCTCATCCCTAAGCCCCAATTCGATCGTTATATTCTTTCGCCACTTCTCAGTCCTCATCAATCTTTTGAAATAAATTAAAAATGAAATAGCTAATGAAATTCAATCATCTTGGAACCATTAAAAGTCAAAAACTACATAGATTTGTTTTCATCTAAGATTCACATCGATTTAGTGGTTGACATGGAGCGGAGTGGTTGGCCGAAGATGGGGTTGATCTCGAGTTCGAAGGACAAGGGACGATGGATGGCAGGAGACCACGGCGCTGGGGAAATTGAAGTAATTGAAATGAGTATGGGGTGATTCTGTGTAGTTTCCTGTTGCATAACTATGTTGGTGGGGGGGTACGGTCTGAGTTACAGACGATGGAAGCGGTATCGTCGGAAGTCAGGGCAGTGATGGAGGTTCGACGTCCGGTCATCCAGGCCGGTGATGGTGGGAGGGTTAAAGTGGTAAAGTAAGGGGGCCTTCGAATGTATGACAGAGAGCAGTTTGTATTATTGGTGTTGCTGTGAAGTTGAACGATCGGGGCAGTGGAGTCTGGAGCGTGAATACCAGTGTGAAGAGGAAGATATGTGTGTTCGAAGATCACGGTTATAGGGAGGAAGATGGATTGTAGCAGCGTATGTTGATCGTGGTCATGAAGTAGTGATGGGCTTCTATACCGTGACCTAGCAGTAATGAAGAAAGGTACGGTTTCATATATAAGAAGGACTAGAAATGGTTAACCATTAATTATGTGCTTAAGGTAATAGTGGGATGATTAAAGGAACAACATTTGGTTTCGTTTCGTAAGAGGAAGAATAGGGGAGTGAATGGTGCAAATTTCAACTGAAATATAGAAGTGGGTTCAAAGGGGAAAAGTCATTTCTGGCTTTGGGTTCCAGTCAGAAAACAGAGTGGGTTTTTGGTGTTGTTTGTTTAAGACGCTATGGAGTGGAGAGGAAAATATGTAGGAAGACCCCGGCTATGTGGTTTTAAGTGGAGTCATTCCTGGAGCAGAAATACAAGATTAAACAAATGGATTTTTTTGGCAGTGACCTTATGAACTAGATAGTGGTGGCGTACCATTGAGAACAACATCAATGGTATTAAGCAGCAGATTTACTTTGGAATTCACCATTTTGTAAGTCGTTAATGAAGATAAATAAGAGGTTAATCGCGATTTGACACAGTAATTAACTGTAACACCCCACCTCCGCCAGGGTGTCTCTTGCAAGCACTCTGACTTTGGAGGGGCGTTTGATTCAGGTAAACATGCATAATGATATATCAAGGCAGAACAAGAACATATGTATATATGTAAACAGAGTAAATAAGATAAGTAAAACAGCGGAAGATTTCAAACCATTTCAAAACAAGTCTGGTACAACTTAATGTCAACTTTCCAAATACACAAGTCTAGATAAAAACAACATTACTGAAAAACTGAAATACATAAGTACTATCCCCAAAATAAGTGATAACCATAGCTAGCTTCATGTCAAGACCATACATGAGCTAAATCCCACAAGCAAGCGATCAGAAATCCAAGCTAAGCTCCAATATTCCCTCCCTGAGAACCTGGGTGGGGGGGGGGGGGAACGGAAGAAAAGAGGCGAAAGAAAACAGGTCAGTCAAAAAGACTGAGTAAGCCCTACTACAATCAATGTAAACTGATAAAGTTAACTGGCATGAGCAGCAGGGATGAACATAAGGATAACAACATACTAGCATCATGATTAACAAACAAGATAGATAAAGGTGTCATCGCATAATCGGGATTAAGGTTTTGCACCACAGGTGTACTAACAATCTAACATGACTTGAATACAAGTATTGATCCCTTGGCCCAAGCTTTGGCCCAATAACATGAAGTGACCCTAACACGAGGTCCAATAACATGAAGTGACCCTAACACAAGGTCCAATAACATGAAGTGACCCTAACACAAGGTCCAATAACATGAAGTGACCCTAACACAAGGTCCAATAACATGAAGTGACCCTAACACAAGGTCCAACCAAACGGTCTAGTCGATCGGCTCCCTATAAGCCTAACTCATCACGTGTTGGTGTCAATACGGCCCAAACATAATTGTAGTCGAACTGTGCCGGGTCCACCCTTCGGGTGTATCAAGCCTTAGGGTGCCAACCCCTGGACACCATAAACATGAGTGCATAGTCTCGATCTACTGGTACCCATGGGTGACTTCTCCAAATACGGACTACGTGCACGACCATAGTCCGTCCGGAACTACATCGGCGTACCACCCGGCCATCATTTATTGGTCGCTTACCTCCAGCCCAGTAATCGTGCCCCCTCCCTAGCCTAGTCCCTAGGGTCTTAATGATACAAACTTCGGATTACTGCTGGAGTGGGCCCCCCATTGCTAGGATTTTCTAGTGGGTTAAGTACGGTTTAACCCTCTTGTTAATCATGGATTAACTTGGTTAAGTGTAACAATGAGTTCACGACTTAACCCTGATTAATCTACCAAGCCCAAATTGGTTAAGTATTAAGTGGACCATGACTTAACCCTAATCATGAGGCATTAATTAAATGCTATTATAAGAGAAATGCTATTATAAGAGAACAGTGGTCAACACGGGAGCAGTGGTCAACCTCAATTTCAGCTCTTGGAAAGCTGCCTCACATTCAGGTGTCCAATTAAATTTTGTATGCTTCTTTGTAAGCTTCGTTAGAGGACAAGATAGCTTCGAGAAATTCTTAATGAATTTCCAATAATAGTCAGCCAATCCTAGGTAACCTCTGACTTCAGTAGGGGTGCTAGGCTGCTTCCAATCTTGAATGGTTGTGATTTACTTGGATCCACCGAAATTCCTTCCTACGGTACAACATGACTGAGGAATTTCACTTCTTCTTGCCAGAATACGCATTTAGACAATTTGGCCTTTAATACATTCCTTCTCAGAATCTCCAAAACTTGTTCCATATGCTTTTCATGCTCGGCAGTTGACTTGGAGAAGATTAAAACATCATCAACGAAAACCAGTACAAATTTATTCAGGACATCCCGAAATACTCGATTCATCAAATCCAAAAAATAGCAGGACCGTTGCATAAGTCGAACGGCGTTACCAACCACTCATAAAATATGTTTGGACCTCTGAAAGCTGTCAAATAAACACGTTCTTCAGTAATCCGCAGTTGATGGAGACCTGTAGCTAGGTCCATTTTAGAAAATACTTTAGCTCCATTCAACCGATCCAATAAATCACCTATACAGGGCGATGGATATTTATTCTTGAGTGTTTGCTTATTTAAATCTCGGTAATCCACACACAGTCTGAGAGTACCATCTGCCATTGGGACAAATACTACTGCTGCACTCCAGTTCGAAATAGAGGCCTGATCAGACCTTTCCATAAAAGTTGTTCAGTTTGATTGCCCAATTCTTCTTTCTCTTTCCATATCATTCTTCGAATAGGATGTACCACTGGCCTTGCATTCGGAAATAAATCAATCCTGAACTCGATTTCTCTTCGCGGAGGTAAGCTATCAACTTCTTCGAACACATTCGCATAATTTTTGACAACAGGAATATCTTCAAGAGCAGTGGGTGTGACCTCAAGAGCAGCCCAAAATTCTTTTCTATCTGAATCTGAGCCTACACAAGGTATAACAATATTTCCAAGCTTTGTTTTGACTTTAACAACCCTTTCAACACATTTAACTTCGGCTTCATATTTGGTTAACCAATCAAACCCGAGAATGATATCAATTACAGCAAGATCCATAACAATTAAATTGAAAGGAAACCGTTAGCAAGTGTAGGAGACGAGCACTCTATAATATAAACCAAGAACAAGAGAAGCCCCTATTGGATTATGAACACTAATCGATTCCTTAAGATTCTTTAGGGTTAGCTTTAGCTTTTTAACTATGTTGCTTGAGATGAAACTTCGTGATGCGCCAGTGTCAAATAATACGGTAACAGGAATATTGTTGACATTAAGAGTGCCTTACAAAACATCTGGCCTTTCTCTATTAGTTGAGGGTGCGGGAGTTTCTGCTACTTTATTAACTTGAGCTTCTTTGGTTGCTTTCAAAAGCCAGCAATCTTGCTTTACATGACCCGGCTTATGGCTAAGATTGCATTCCCTGATCTCTTGAGAATTCTTATTGGATTTGGATCCATCATTCTTCCGTTTCTTTAGAGATCTGCAATTTATTTCCAAATGTCCATATCTGTTGCAATTAGAGCATGTGGCAGTCGTTAATAGTTCTTTCTTACATCTAACCCTTTTCTTATCAGCTTTATGCTTCTTACTGACCTCAGACTTCATACTTGTCTCAGGGCTATCAGCTTCAAACTTCCTTTTGATGCTAGAACTGCCTTCTTCTTCCTCTTCCAAAACCCCTTGCTTTATCAAGTTTCTCATGGCGACAAGCCATTTCTATCATTTCAGAAAAAGAAAGATTCACATGTGCAGTTACCCAATTTAGGTATTTTCCTTAAAGTCCTTTGATGAATCTTTGATTCTTCCTCAAAGGATCTTGAATTAGTTCTGGGACAAAGCGGGAAAGTTCCTCGAATTTATTATGATACTCCCGAATGGTCATATCTCCTTGTTTCAGATGGTAGAACTCATCATATAGCTGCTCAATTGCTCGCGGTGGAATAAATTTTTCTGTGAAAATTTCTTTAAATTTATCCCAGATATTATTTCCTTCTGTATTCTCCTTAGTAACAGTTTCCCATCAGAATGAAGCTTCTCCTTTAAGTACCAAAGATGCTATTAGTCTTTTCTGATCATCTCTCAACTTTAAGCCTTCAAAAATTCTCTCAGCAGAACACATCCATGCTTGTGTCTCAATAATGGACTCTTTGCTCGAGAATGGTTCTCCACCCAGATTTCGATACCTCTTTACTAAAGCTTCTAGATTTGGTTCTGTTTCTGGGAGCATGACTGGCTCATTAGATTGCTGAACCAAAGAATTACTTCTTCTGTTTCTACCACTCATTTTCTACTATGTCTGCAAATAGCAGACAAAGAGTCAGGCCAACAGAAAGGATATTGTGAAGTATAAAGACATATATTTAAATGTAAATGTATTTATGGGGGTGTATTTTTTTTTACTCACTCTAGGACATTACTAGACCTATCTATGATGATTTATTCGTTTTGGAATTCTGCCGATTCAATCTCTGATGAGTTTGTTAATATGTTATATTTCGAGCTAAGTTTAACCAAAGCTATGATAACAACCGTGACAACCCTATACTTCTGTAGTACGAAAGCAAGGGTAATTATTGGAATATAACACGGAAACAGTAACAGCTAAACAAAAATACAGAATTACAGTAGATAAATGACATCAAATTACATTGGAAATAATATATCATCAGAGTTAAACAGCATAATAGGACCATACTTAGAACACAATACAGTTTTCAACTTAACATAAAATGTCTGCAGCAAAATTAAACATGGTATATTAAATGAAGTCTGAACAGCATAATAGAAATGGTAAGATCCATCTTCAGCTCCATAGCTATCCAGAATGAGTTTGCTAAAACCTATATACAAGGTTGCCCGTGTGGAAAAGAGGGCACCCGAGTTTGCAAAGTGAAACAAACTACGAGTCAGTCATGGGAATGGTATAAGAAATCTACTTAACCTATTTAACAAATAAGAAGGCTAATCACAAGACCACACCGCTAATGCCGGGTTTATTCCATTGGACTGCCAGTGCACGAAATAAGGTAAATCATTAAAACAAAGCAGTGCTTTATAGAAAAATGAAGCCATTATAAGACTCAAGTCCCATCACACAATGTAACGCAAACCGGAGGATAGAGTTTTATTTTATAATGGTCAAAAATGCTTGATACGATAAAACAGACTTGATATTATTATTAGTGTATATATGTTTCAAAAATACTTCAAAGTAAATGTATCAATCATAGACGACATAGCTACCATATACTATGTCGCCATACTAGTTATACGATCAAAACCGCATGTGTCATATTGGGAGTTGGATTTCCATCATGAACCAAGGCAAAAGATAGTCCTTACCGAATTCAAGACACTCTAGCCCGTGCCTCAGGATACAGCCGCAACTGCACCTTGGATCTTCAAGGCCGGTCCACAAATATGTTAGTGGATTAGTTATGCCTGAACAATACGTTTTCCCGCCCTATGAGGCTTAGATATAGAGCCACTAGGGACTCAATAACTGTGGCGCCTCATTCTATCATCCATATAAGTAAAAGTTCCAGTGCTTGTAAACGCTGACATCACTCCTAGCTAGAAAGAAACGTATATCCTCCCTGCAGTCCACTCTCGTTTCTGGTTCATACCGGGGTGTGAGGCTCGCGAAGTCACGCTGCACAAAGCTATGCCTAAAATGAGCTATGCTTTGATCATCATCCACAAGGCTCTACTTTTCAACAGAAGCCTTGATCAATTGCATTTTGGCATGCCATATTGACAATTCACGACATGTGTCCGATGTCTATCAATATATGCCCTCTAAGGGTGTTAAGCAAGATAATAAATTCTCCAACACCAACGGATATATATTTAATAGAAATCAGTCCACACAGAATGAAATCCAATGTCAGACACACATCCATTCACAAGTCCGTTCTTGGTCTGAACGAAACCGGAGGCACCTTATTCCTTGTCCCATACGTCCAACACAGAAGAGAGGCCCTCGCATATCTGGACAATTAACAAGTACGTCCAGACAACTACACTTTTAACCACTCCTGGAAGCAAACCGATCCAAGGCATCAGTAGTCATCCATTCGATGTGAAGATCGCCGGTCTTCAATCACCTTCTTCAAATCTTCGACTTCCAATCATCGTATAATTATTTGAAATGAGATTTAACTCAGACTTTTCAAATAATTCTCGAATATATATAATTTAAATCAATTCTTTTCATTTCATATCGTTTATAATATATTTTATAACGATTTATCGCCATTTTTATTTATTTAAGAATGGCCATTTTTAATTTAACGACGTTTCGGGTCATTACATGCCCCTGGCACTGTTTTTATCAAAATTCTACACATTTCTCCAAATCTAACCGTTGAATCTTAGAAAATTTTATATTGTTGGAAAGATCTTTCCAAAACGAACCCAACGGTTCCAGTTTTGGGAAAATCCGACGGTCGGATCTCTTGGTATAATGTTTGAAGTTACGATTTCAAAACGCGAACTGCAGCAGCGCGATTCGTTTTATTTTAATTTATATTTATATATAAATATAAATATAAATATTTCAACGATTTCGAACCTTTTTCAGTTTAACATTGATTTCTTTACATATGAAATCATATATTACATTAAAATGAAAATTTATTGTTGAAACAAATCTTATCACGTCTTAAATCTTTCATATGATTTCACACTTATATAATAATGTGAAATTTTATTTCAACCTATCATTACATTGGAAAATTAAATCCTTTATTTCAATGAATTATAACATGGCAAAAATGTAAACTTTTATGTAATTATTTCTTACAATAAAAATGTAAAATTTCTATGTAACCTTTTTATTTCATTCTTCGATTACATTAAAATTGTAACTTTTTATTTCTTTCTTTAATTACATTAAAAATGTAATCTTTTTATTTCATTCTTCGATTACATTAAAAATGTAACTTTTTATTTCATTCTTCGATTACATTAAAAATGTAATCTTTTTATTTCATTCTAATGAAATCTTTATTTCATTTAAAAATGTAAATTTCTATTTCAACCTATTATTACATAAAAATGTAAATTTTAAAGAGAAACATATTTTATATAGCAATGGACTTTTTAATGTTTCATTCACATTAAAAATGTAGATTCCAATGTCAATACATTTTATTTAACAAATGTTTTTTTTTAATATTGCATTTACATTAAAATGTATATGTCAATGCCAATAGACTTTTATTTATCAATGTATTATTTTTAATGTAATATATACATTAAAATGTAAATGTCAATGTTAATACATTTCTATTTCAAATGTATTTATTTTTAATGTTACATTACATTAATAATGTAACATTTCATATCAGTACATTTCCTTTTCAAATGTGTTTAGTTTTAATGTATCATTACATTAAAAATGTAAAATTCAAAGTAAATACATTTTATTTAACAAGTGACTATTTTTAATCTTGCATTACATTGAAAATGTATATTTAAATATAAATGCATTTCAATTTAACCAATGACCATTTTTAATGTGGGTTGCTTTAAAAATATATATATATTTTAAAGTAAGACATTTTAATAAAACAATGGTCAATTTTAATGTTTTGTTTACATTAAAATGTAAATTGCAAAGAAAACACATTTTGTTATTGCAATGACCATTTTTAAAAGGTTCATTTACATTTGGATATAAAACTTAATGTAAAACATTATTACCACAAAAATGTTCATTATAATGTAAAACATTTAAAATGTAAAATCTAATGTAAACACATTTTATATAGTAATGTGGTATTTTAATGTTTTCATATTCATTAAAATGCAAAATTCCGATGTAAATACATTTCCTATAGTAATGGACATTTTAATAATTTCTTTCTTTACATTAAAAATGAGATCTTTTATGTAAACATGTTTTGTTTTTAAAACATGATCATTTTTTTTATAGTTTCATGTATTACATTACAAATGAGATTTTTAATGGTAACATGTTTTTATTTTAAAACAATGAAAATTTTCATACTTTATATGAATACAATAAAAATGTACTTTTTATTGTTCAAATTATTTTTATTTCATAATGAATATTTTCCATAATGTATAAATAAAAATATGATTTTCATTATTTACATATTTTCTTTCAAACTGTGAACACTTTCTTACACAATAAAAATGTGATTTTTATTGTTAACATATTTCTATTTTCAGACGATGATCATTTTTATAATTTATACATTCACAATAAAAATGTGAAGTTCAAATGTTCAAATAATTTTCATTTTATATATGAATATTTTATAACACGTGAATATTTCAGAAAATTTCGGTAGCATATTGGCAGAGTAATTAAAACCGGCACCGTCCCGATGTACAGCTCCTCGCACTACCTTAGGCCTCGCGACTTCACATGAGATATAATTTCCTAATACATTTTTCTAGGCATTCTAATGCCACCATATCAACCAATTTTTTTTCAACCACAATCAAACACAAAAATCAACCAATTCCACATCACAATAGAATCAAGTCGTCCATGGTCTGTGGACGACAGTGTCGGGAGTTTCTAAACTCTTTCTGCAACCTAATATATATATTTTTTTATTCAATTATTTTTGGATTCAGAAATCTCACTTTGCTTTTTTATTTCTTCTAAAATTGTAGAATGCTCCAAAAATTCTGCGGCCTCTTCTGAAATGTAGATCTCGTCATTGTGATTCCAATGCTTCCTATTTCATCGAATTTCGTTATCGTGTGACCGAGATATGATTTTACGAAGGTTGATATCATTTTAAATATAATAAATGAATTAAATAATTAAATAAACCTGTTCTTCCTCTTTCACAATAATAGGTCGACGTTGCTTTCAATGGGTTCGATTCTAGGGCTTAGGTTTTCACCTAAACTGTTGCAACTTCTGACGATCGGACAACACCACCTGGAGGGGGTTCGAATGCTGCGCCTATGCCCCGAGTTTGGCTGAGCTCGGTGGAGCCTGGAGGGAGAACTGCGGTCGCAAACGAAGGAGGTTTACAGGGCCTATTCTCGAAAATCGTGCCACTGTGGAGGATCCGACCGTATGAATCTCAAGAGGACGGAAAACTCTTCCAATTTACCTTTAGAGTCTTAGTTTAATTTGATTTGGATTGATCGTTGTTAAAGAATTAGAATTGGAGCTCGATGGCCATGGATACGAAGGTATACGATGGCTTCAGAATTTAGATTAGGGTTACACTGTACATCGTATTTTATACGTACATTTATATTTATATATTATTTAATTATCGTAAAATAATTGAAAAGGGTTTTAAATCGAAACGGGTTTTTCCCTTATGAGACTGGTATGAGTAAAACAGTTTTAAACGGTTTGAACAAGTAAACGATATCTCATAAGACCACGCCGTATAACGGAACGGGTTTTTCCCTTATGAGAATACAAAATATCTTTATATCAAAACCTTTTGATATTATAATAATGTCTATCAACCACAATACAATAATCATCTAGCAGAAACGCTTTCATCTCATGTTCTACATATATAGTATACAATCAAAACCGCAAGCACGTATTGGGTAATGGATTTCCAACTATGACAAGGTAAGGAACCACCTTCAGATCAGTGTACTCTAGGAACGATACACTGGGTTCAACAAGAACATCTTACAACCCGGCCACACATGACCGACCACTCATTTCGCTTGAGTTTATCGAACGTATATCACTAACGGTTGGGATCAGCAACCGTTTCCCGAATGGGACAGTATCGACAATAGATTTTTAGAAGTAAATGAAACTCTAGATCAGGTGATTATAAACCCTACTTTGGAGCGACCGACTAAGCCAAGCTGCCTGCCCGATTTCTATCATTTACCGGTTGATGAGGCTTGAAGCTACGCTTTATCATCACACCAGATTCACTTTGAATGCCACATCATCAAATCCATCAAATCACCGATTGACGTCCTCAACAATACATTATGTGTTAGCTAAAAGAAGTTTCCTTCTCCGCTTCCACTCTTGGTACGGTTGGAGAAATCAATGTACGTGACCTTTCTAGAAATACTCTATCAGATATTCATCCATACAAGTCATCTAGGAACAGGATGAACCGAAGGCACTATTCAGTACATCCATCTTAGGCACTGTTATCTAAGACTTATACAATAGCCCTTGCACTTTACTCCGTCTTCAATTATCTTTGGCATATATGATTCGCAACGCTTATGCCAATACAGAGTGGTTCTTTGGATAATAATCCAACCGGTCTCTCCATATTAACAACGTTAAAATGGTCAAAACTTCGATAGTCTGTGAGTTAACTATCAAATGAAAACACGTGTGCAAACAACGTTATTATTTCCAGATGGAAATTTTATCAATCAAACATCATTTAACATTTATCTCCTTAGTTCATTTTTCATCTCTTTAGTTCATTTTTCATCTCCTGTTTCCCTATATTCAACATTTCTTATTTTCTAAATTTAGAAAATATATGTTATTACCCTTGGAGAACCTTTCCATTTCTTGTTTTTCTATATCAGAAAACATTTCTGGTTCTTATTTGGAAAACATTTCCAAAACTCCTTCATTGGGCTTAGAAAAATGTTTAAACAAACCATCGCGGTGCCAACTCAAACCATTACGCTTATTAACTAAATTCCTTTAACGGTTATTTATTTATGGTTAGCCATAACGGTTATTTAAAACCCTTTTCAAATCTGAGGTTTACAGGGCCTTCAGAATTAGAATCTGAGCAGGCAGCTTTTCAAATTTATTTATGTAGTCAATTTATTTATGTAGTCAAATTCTACGATTAACAAATGTCGTATTGGAAATAACGATACAAATATATCTTTCAAATTTCCATAACAACACCTGTATAATCACGAATTCCAACATCGAAATATTCCGAAGACAATTTCGATTCAAATCCACTCCAATGCAATCATTGGATATTTTGGTTATTTTTAAAACCCTTTTCTAATTCAATTTATTTATTTAAAAATAAATAGAATTTTAATTCTAGTTCAAAACTAGTTCATTTCGATAAAAATCTATTTTTACCTTTTCAAATAGGGAGTTTTTCATCCCAATTCTTTCTAAATCATTTCTTATGATTTTACATAAATTATTAATATTTTTAATAATTTTATCAAGGTCCGTACAGTCGATTTCCATTAACGGCCATCGAACTGCACTTACAGCGACCTTTTTCGAATTTGATTTGGACGTAACTCCAAATCCAACCATTAGATTTCAAATTTCTAACATTCGTTAGAAAGCTCTTTTCGATACGAACCCAACGGTTCCGGTTTTAGGAGAATCCGACGGTCGGATCTCCCGTAATGTCCGTTTGAAATAAATGGTCGAAATTTACGAACTGCCGCGGCGCGGCGCGTTCTATTCAGGCCATTATATTATATATATAATATATATAATATATATTTCGTCGATTTCTATTTAAAACAAATTATATAAATAGTTTTAAAATCGTTTCAAAAGCAATTTCAACTCTCTTTTCAATTCAAATCAAAATTGAATTCTTCTTTATAAATTCGTTTTAAAATTCATTTCTATTCAATTCAAATTTCAATTCAATTTGAATTCATTTCAATTTTCTTTCAATTCAATTTGAATTCGTTTTCAATTCCTTTTGAAATCGTTTTCAATTCAATTCATTTCGAAATCGTTTTCAATTCAATTCATTTCGAAATCGTTTTCAATTCAATTCATTTCGAAATCGTTTTCAATTCAATTCATTTCGAAATCGTTTTCAATTCAATTCATTTCGAAATCGTTTTCAATTCAATTCATTTCGAAATCGTTTTCAATTCAATTCATTTCGAAATCGTTTTCAATTCAATATAAATATCGTTCACGTCAAAATGGCGTAAATCTAATCAACACGGCTTCATAAATTTCTATTTTCAAATATTCTATTTCAAATGTTTCTTTATTCAAAATAGTTGCTATTTTCAAAATATTTCGTTCAACACATGACCAATCTCAATGAATGAGTACTGTCAACACATGAACTTTTATTTTATATCGATAAAGGTGCAAATTTTATTACTAAAATATTTCGTTCAACACATGACCAATCTCAATAAATGAGTACTGTCAACACATGAACTTTTATTTTATGATATTCTTTATTTTTCAAATTGGAATGAGGCCCAATCAATTACCATATAAAGTTAATTATATGGATTTTCATACAACACATGTATATAATAGCATGGAAAAATAATCAACCATCAACCAAAGTGCACTACACTGTATAAGCATCAAATATAGATATCTAACGCTTATAACAGCCTGTCAATCAATCGATCGACATATTTAATCAATCAGGATGAGTGAACTTCAAATTTCATCCCAACACCCGTGTGGGGTTTTCAAACAACCAAACACAGATTTTATTTGTGCAGTTGGGCGATGTGTAAAATTTATCGTCCCAATCCATATCCTTCAAATAGGTGTACATAAACAAACCGTCCGGTTTGTAAATGAATATTTATTCACATTCACGTTAAAAATTATATTTCTAACGATAAAACACTTTATTTCAACCTATGAATTTCTATTCAATTCATTTACACAATAAAATGATATTTTTATTTTTCTAACATATTTTAGAAAATTTCGGCGGCATAACGACACGATACTAGAAACGGGACAAGGCCTAGCCTTATCCCCGGTCTAGTGAAGGCCCACGCCATTCACACATCAATCAAATCAATTTCATCTCACCAAACAATTCAATTCAAACAAATAATTCAACTAGTCTATGCAACCAAACATACAAGTCCATGGTCTGTGGACAATTGTGTCGGGTGCTACTAAGCACCGTCTGCATCCTAGTATATATATATAACTAGAAAAATAAATTGAAAGGTGAGAAATTCTCACCTATAGCTATCCTAGCTCCATGGCTCTTCATTGATAGAAATCTTCATCGCTATCGCATCCTCGTCATCTTCGTTGCTGCTTTCACTACATACGTAAAAATCACATTTTTACCTCGCTATTCAATATATAAAAATCGAATTTTTACTTCGGCTATCAATATATAAAAATCTGATTTTTACTTCGGCTTTCAATATATAAAAATCTGATTTTGACTTCGCTATTCAATATATAAAAATCGAATTTTTACTTCGATGTTCAATATATAAAAATCATAATTTTCTACCGAAGTTCAATATATAAAAATCCTATTTTTCTTATGCTATTCAATATAAAAAAAATCATATTTTTCTTCGATTCGACGTTCAAATCTTTTTGAAGTTCAAAACCTTTTTCTTTTAAATCAGAATTAAATCTTTTTCTAATCAGTTTCTTGTTAAAATCGAAATCAGTTTTACATTTTTTTAAAAACAAAATCAGTTTTAATTCTTTTAAATCTAAAATCAGTTTTACATTTTTTTTAAAACAAAATCAGTTTTAATTCTTTTAAATCTAAAATCAGTTTTAATTCTTTTAAATCTAAAAGTTTTCTCCTTTCTTAAAAATTTCAGTTTAAAAATTCTATAAATTTCAGTTTAAAAATTCTATAAATTTCAGTTTAAAAATTCTACAAATTTCAGTTTTTAACATTAACAAAATTCAGTTTTATTTATATCATTTAAAAACATCCAGTGTTTAATTTGAATTTAAACCCAAAAATACTCACTGCGTCTTCCCCGTTGATTACTGCTCCAGCTTCAAATGGTGCTTCGAATGACCTCAGCACCTACAGCTTCAATCTGCTCGAACCGAGGCGCCGGAGTTAGATCCAAGGACCCCACGAGACCTCCATCGAACGCCGCACTTGTGCCCAAATTGTCGGCGGTTTTCACGAGGGGGGGTTTCGAACTGCATCGCGAGCGAGAGGGGGGGCTTCTGTCGGCGGTGGGGTGAACGGAGGTGGGTGGAGGAGCGGAAGAGAAGAGAGGGGGTTGAGGTGGTGGCGCGGCCGTTAGAGTGAGGGGGGGGAAGCGGCGCGATTCCGATTTCGATCCTCTTTTTTTTTTTTTTTTTAACTGAATCGGGGGAAAGAAGAAATAAGAAGGGGGGGCTTTTTATAAATTTTTTTTTATTATTTAATTTATTAATCTTTTAATTTTTTTAATCCATGAAGGTTGACTTTTTCATACGACCTCTAAACGAGGCCCACCGCCTGTCGTCCATAGCGTTTTACCCCCATTCCGAACACAATGGGATATGTATCGCAAGCTGATTCGATCGTTTCGATCAGTTTCCGTTATATTTACATTTAAATCACTATATTGAATTTAAACGCGCATTTCGAATTACCGGGGTCGCATACTAACTAGAAAAATTCCAGAAAAATATTTTCTAGCTTCGTATTGACGATACGGTCCTAACAAAACTAGTTTCGTCGAATTCTGAGACCGTTGGAAAAATGGCCAATTTCCAGTCGATTAAAATCAACTGAAATGGTCAAAACACGTTTTCCTTTGCCACGCTCACATATTGATTCGAAAAATTATGAAATTTGAAACCTAGCAATAACTTCACATCCCGGACCCAACAAAACTGGTTTCGTCGAAATCCGAGGTCGTTTGCAAAATGTCCATTTTTAAGGGCCTGAATTCCATAGCGACTATTCAGAATTTTCAACTGGACATATCTTTTGATTCCCGCTACGAACTTTTGATTTTTCGGATTCGTTGGAAAGATATTCACTATTAGATTCCATTATTTTTGGTTTCACTAAAATCCGGATTGTTTTGCACCCGGTACACTCAATTGAAGTTTGAAATCGAATTATCGAACTACCGCGCCATTTTCAATTCTATTTATAATTATAAATAATTATTTATATTCTAACGACGACGTATATAATATATACGTCGAATTATATTCAAAATAAATTTTCTCGTCGATATTATTTAAAATAATTCATTTTAAATATTCAAAATTCACTAAAATGGCCAAAATAAAAAATTTAAACTGGCCCAGATTTTCGGGTTGTTACAATCTCCCCCACTTAAAACTTTTCGTCCCCGAAAAGGAACAAAGTCGAAAGTGGTTTGATTATTCAGCTCTACGATCGATCTGGCTTCCATTCTCCAACTCTTTAGTTTCTGATAATTTTCAAAATTTCAAAAATTTGGCTAACACCCTAAATTTTTGAAAAATTTCGCCATAACCTCCCCTGCAATGGGAGCATCGGGGAATTTCAAATAGCTTCCCCGGTCCTTCAGATCTCAAAAAGAAAAAGAAAAAGCCAAGCGGCTAGCCAATAGGCTCACAAAATCATCATCACCCAAACAAAACAGGAAATTATGTAGTAAACATGTACCTATTTGTCGGGCAAACAAATTTTATTCTCTAGCTCTAGCCTCCTTGCTATGACCTGTTCAATACAAGTATATGCATATGCAAGCTGATGCGACCAATTTTCAATACAGTTCAATATTCGATCAAATTAGGCATAATGGTTCAAAATTATCAAACAACTAAACAAACAACACAAACATTAATCAATTAGTGAATTAGAGTTTCAAATTCATAATTTTGATACATTTACAAAAATCATGTTTTTGATGCCAAATCACAACAATTAGCCCTATCTAATTTTGGTTCTCACACCAGCCTAATGGAAATATATAGATATTACACGTTCGTCACTCGAATATAAATTCTGATGATGATATATCAATCATCAGAATCACCCCCGAGCGATTAGAGTGTAATTCTATATCTATCCAGTATATTAAAATTTCGAATACACGCGGATCAGACGTATACGCAAAATCTATATATACTGGATTGTCCAACTCAATATAAAATAAATAATCAAATACGAATAATTGATTTAAATTTTCAAAACAAAAATTGTTTTCATTTGAAAAATATACTCTTCACACTCGTTCTAGGATACTACTGATCCTATCTCTAACGAGTCATTCCCATTGGATTTTACTAATCCAATATCTGATGAATTCTTTCGTATGGTTCTAATGTGTCTTGTTCTCGAGCTCTGTAAACCAAAGCTCTGATACCACGTGTAAAGACCCGCAACTTCCCCGTAAAGGAAAGCGTCGGATAGTTCGAGAACAAACCACAACAGAACACATATAAAAGAACATTTCACTGTATGTTACGACAATGCATCAGATTACAAGAATATACAGAGTATAAATGAATATTACACAGAAATATCAGTGATTTAAATTACATTTAATTACATAGCAGCGGAAAATAATACAATACACAACTAGAAGAGATATACGGATACAAAGCTTTCCGAATATCATTCCAGCTGTAAACCAGGATCCTGTGAATATAAATCTGCAAAACCAAAACTACTAGCTGCCCGTGTCAAAATAGGGGCACCCAGAGTTTAGGTTAAAACAATAAACTCCAGGTCAGTCATGTGACTGGTGTGAGAACTAAAACAGTTATTAATCTTTATTTTAAATCATTAGGTAAATCAAGGGACCACGCCGTATAACACGGAACGGGTTTCCTCCCAAGAATACCAGTGCATAAAACAAACAGCGCAATGCTAAATAAAGAAAAATGAAGCTGTTATAAGACCCAGGTCCCATCACACAATGCAACGCAGTCGAGGATAGGGTTTTCCCTTATAACAGCCAAAGAATGCTTGATACGTTTAAAACAAATCATTTGATACTATATAAGTGCATAGTGTATAAAACAACTTCAAATCATAAGTATCAATCATAGGCGGCATGAATGCCCCATACCACTATGTCGCCATATATAGGTTATACAATCAAAATCGCAAAGTCACGTATTTGGAAATTGGATTTCCGTCTATGAACCGAGGCAAAAGATAGTCCTCAACCGATTCGAGACTGCCTAGCCCGAGTCTCAGGTCAGAGCTCGAGTGACCTTGGATCGTCAGGGTCGGTCCACCGATGTGGATTAAACTTAAACCCTGGACACTGCGTTTCGCCGCCCTTTGGGGCGTAAGCGAGCCAACGAATGACTCCATCGGACCCGGATCGTCCGATCTAACCGAGGCGCCTCGCAACAGCAACAACCACATAAGTCAAACTCGTCAGGGCGTGTAAAACCACTGACGCCACTTTTTAGCTAGGAGGAAACGCAGGCCCTCCCTGAGGTCCGTCTCCCGTTTTTGGTTCATACCGGGTGTGAAACACGCGAGGTAAACGTTACACAAAGCTACGCCACAAAGGCCGTGCTTTGATTATCACCACAAGACTTTGCTTTTCAACAGAAGCCTTGATCTTTTGCATCTTAGCATGCCACACAGGCAAACCATCCTATGCAACCGATATCAGTCACACAGAATGAAATCCGATGTCAGACACACAGTCCATTTACAAGTCCGTTCTGGGTCTGAACGAAACCGGAGGCACCTAGTACCCCGCATATCCATCGATCTCCAAGTACGTCTGGACGATCACCAACTGTTTCCATCTTCTTGGGTGTACAGCCCAATCAAGATCATCAGTTATCACCCAAACGACGTGAAGACCTCCGGTCTTCGACCACCGTCTTCATCTTCGACTTATCGTCGTATCAATTATTCAGAATGGGATAAACCCGGTCTTTCCGAATAACTCGCGTATATATTATAAAAGTGTTACACAAACACAACATACGCCTCATTCCAATTCATCAGTCACTAACCGTAAATTAATCAAGAGAATAACTTCCCAAATATTAACCCCGAAGGCCGAAACCAACATCAGATCAATATCCAGAAAACCATTCTGCTTGGCCAACCGACAGTTAGTTTCTAAATTTCACATTCATAGGGAAAGGTTCCCATTAATTTTATCCAAGATAAATTCCTTGAATTTATGTTTGAATCTCAATTCGAACTAGTCGGGATTAGCGAACCTTACCGAAGAAATCATTGGTTTTAGTTTCCCAATCCCAACCTATTTATCCCATGAAGTAAAACTGGTAATACTTCATATCTAACACCACAGTGTTATCGGTAAATTCAATTACCATTTCACGTTCAAATCTAATTAAAGATTTAACTATCGCCTGGAGCAAAACTGGTGATACTCCATTTCGATTATTCCAATCTAATTAAAGATTCATTAAAACTCCACTTAGTTTTAATCTTCGACTGGGTTAAAGAATCGGTGTCATTTAAAACACGGTTCACGATAAACCCAAAATCACATCACATTTCAATCAGTCCCTAATTGTAAATTAGTCAGTGAGCAATTCCCTAAGTATGAATCCCGAAGGCCGAAACCAACATCAGATCAATACCTCGGAAACTATTCAACTTAACTAATCTCCAGTTAGTTTCTGATTTTCTTATCTCCTTTAGGTCTAAGAACTGTATTATTGAAGATACCGTTCACGACAACCCAAAATCACATTTCATCAATGATCGGGTTAAAGAACGAGTGTTATTTAAAACACTATCCACGATAAACCCAAAAATCAATATCGATTCAATTCCAATTAAATATCATTTAATTGGTACACTTCATTAAATCTAAACAAAGAGATTTAATCATTTCTCAACTGGGTTCAAGAACAGTGTTAGTGAAGACACCATCCACGACAAACCCAAATCACATTTGATATTCAATATAAGGCTCTGAATAGAAAATATATCGGCTTATATTCAATATCAAATTCTACGATTAACAAATGTCGTATTGGAAATAACGATACAAATATTTCTTTCAAATTTCCATAACAACACATGTATAATCACGAATTCCAACATCGAAATATTCCGAAGACAATTTCGATTCAAATCCACTCCAATGCAATCATTGGATATTTTGGTTATTTTTAAAACCCTTTTCTAATTCAATTTATTTATTTAAAAATAAATAGAATTTTAATTCTAGTTCAAAACTAGTTCATTTCGATAAAAATCTATTTTTACCTTTTCAAATAGGGAGTTTTTCATCCCAATTCTTTCTAAATCATTTCTTATGATTTTACATAAATTATTAATATTTTTAATAATTTTATCAAGGTCCGTACAGTCGATTTCCATTAACGGCCATCGAACTGCACTTACAGCGACCTTTTTCGAATTTGATTTGGACGTAACTCCAAATCCAACCGTTAGATTTCAAATTTCTAACATTCGTTAGAAAGCTCTTTTCGATACGAACCCAACGGTTCCGGTTTTAGGAGAATCCGACGGTCGGATCTCCCGTAATGTCCGTTTGAAATAAATGGTCGAAATTTACGAACTGCCGCGGCGCGGCGCGTTCTATTCAGGCCATTATATTATATATATAATATATATAATATATATTTCGTCGATTTCTATTTAAAACGAATTATATAAATAGTTTTAAAATCGTTTCAAAAGCAATTTCAACTCTCTTTTCAATTCAAATCAAAATTGAATTCTTCTTTATAAATTCGTTTTAAAATTCATTTCTATTCAATTCAAATTTCAATTCAATTTGAATTCATTTCAATTTTCTTTCAATTCAATTTGAATTCGTTTTCAATTCCTTTTGAAATCGTTTTCAATTCAATTCATTTCGAAATCGTTTTCAATTCAATTCATTTCGAAATCGTTATATATTCAATTCATTTCGAAATCGTTTTCAATTCAATTCATTTCGAAATCGTTTTCAATTCAATTCATTTCGAAATCGTTTTCAATTCAATTCATTTCGAAATCGTTTTCAATTCAATTCATTTCGAAATCGTTTTCAATTCAATTCATTTCGAAATCGTTTTCAATTCAATTCATTTCGAAATCGTTTTCAATTCAATATAAATATCGTTCACGTCAAAATGGCGTAAATCTAATCAACACGGCTTCATAAATTTCTATTTTCAAATATTCTATTTCAAATGTTTCTTTATTCAAAATAGTTGCTATTTTCAAAATATTTCGTTCAACACATGACCAATCTCAATGAATGAGTACTGTCAACACATGAACTTTTATTTTATATCGATAAAGGTGCAAATTTTATTACTAAAATATTTCGTTCAACACATGACCAATCTCAATAAATGAGTACTGTCAACACATGAACTTTTATTTTATGATATTATTTATTTTTCAAATTGGAATGAGGCCCAATCAATTACCATATAAAGTTAATTATATGGATTTTCATACAACACATGTATATAATAGCATGGAAAAATAATCAACCATCAACCAAAGTGCACTACACTGTATAAGCATCAAATATAGATATCTAACGCTTATAACAGCCTGTCAATCAATCGATCGACATATTTAATCAATCAGGATGAGTGAACTTCAAATTTCATCCCAACACCCGTGTGGGGTTTTCAAACAACCAAACACAGATTTTATTTGTGCAGTTGGGCGATGTGTAAAATTTATCGTCCCAATCCATATCCTTCAAATAGGTGTACATAAACAAACCGTCCGGTTTGTAAATGAATATTTATTCACATTCACGTTAAAAATTATATTTCTAACGATAAAACACTTTATTTCAACCTATGAATTTCTATTCAATTCATTTACACAATAAAATGATATTTTTATTTTTCTAACATATTTTAGAAAATTTCGGCGGCATAACGGCACGATACTAGAAACGGGACAAGGCCTAGCCTTATCCCCGGTCTAGTGAAGGCCCACGCCATTCACACATCAATCAAATCAATTTCATCTCACCAAACAATTCAATTCAAACAAATAATTCAACTAGTCTATGCAACCAAACATACAAGTCCATGGTCTGTGGACAATTGTGTCGGGTGCTACTAAGCACCGTCTGCATCCTAGTATATATATATAACTAGAAAAATAAATTGAAAGGTGAGAAATTCTCACCTATAGCTATCCTAGCTCCACGGCTCTTCATTGATAGAAATCTTCATCGCTATCGCATCCTCGTCATCTTCGTTGCTGCTTTCACTACATACGTAAAAATCACATTTTTACCTCGCTATTCAATATATAAAAATCAAATTTTTACTTCGGCTTTCAATATATAAAAATCTGATTTTTACTTCGGCTTTCAATATATAAAAATCTGATTTTGACTTCGCTATTCAATATATAAAAATCGAATTTTTACTTCGATGTTCAATATATAAAAATCATAATTTTCTACCGAAGTTCAATATATAAAAATCCTATTTTTCTTATGCTATTCAATATAAAAAAATCATATTTTTCTTCGATTCGACATTCAAATCTTTTTGAAGTTCAAAACCTTTTTCTTTTAAATCAGAATTAAATCTTTTTCTAATCAGTTTCTTGTTAAAATCGAAATCAGTTTTACATTTTTTTAAAAACAAAATCAGTTTTAATTCTTTTAAATCTAAAATCAGTTTTACATTTTTTTTAAAACAAAATCAGTTTTAATTCTTTTAAATCTAAAATCAGTTTTAATTCTTTTAAATCTAAAAGTTTTCTCCTTTCTTAAAAATTTCAGTTTATAAATTCTAAAAATTTCAGTTTAAAAATTCTATAAATTTCAGTTTAAAAATTCTATAAATTTCAGTTTAAAAATTCTACAAATTTCAGTTTTTAACATTAACAAAAATCAGTTTTATTTATATCATTTAAAAACATCCAGTGTTTAATTTGAATTTAAACCCAAAAATACTCACTGCGTCTTCCCCGTTGATTACTGCTCCAGCTTCAAATGGTGCTTCGAATGACCTCAGCACCTACAGCTTCAATCTGCTCGAACCGAGGCGCCGGAGTTAGATCCAAGGACCCCAAGAGACCTCCATCGAACGCCGCACTTGTGCCCAAATTGTCGGCGGTTTTCACGAGGGGGGGGGGGTTTCGAACTGCATCGCGAGCGAGAGGGGGGGCTTCTGTCGGCGGTGGGGTAAACGGAGGTGGGTGGAGGAGCGAAAGAGAAGAGAGGGGGTTGAGGTGGTGGCGCGGCAGTCAGAGTGAGGGGGGGGGGGGAAGCGGCGCGATTCCGATTTCGATCCTCTCTTTTTTTTTTTTTTTTTTAACTTAATCGGGGGAAAGAAGAAATAAGAAGGGGGGGCTTTTTATAAATTTTTTTTATTATTTAATTTATTAATCTTTTAATTTTTTTAATCCATGAAGGTTGACTTTTTCATACGACCTCTAAACGAGGCCCACCGCCTGTCGTCCATAGCATTTTACCCCCATTCCGAACACAATGGGATATGTATCGCAAGCTGATTCGATCGTTTCGATCAGTTTCCGTTAAATTTACATTTAAATCACTATATTGAATTTAAACGCGCATTTCGAATTACCGGGGTCGCATACTAACTAGAAAAATTCCAGAAAAATATTTTCTAGCTTCGTATTGACGATACGGTCCTAACAAAACTAGTTTCGTCGAATTCTGAGACCGTTGGAAAAATGGCCAATTTCCAGTCGATTAAAATCAACTGAAATGGTCAAAACACGTTTTCCTTTGCCACGCTCACATATTGATTCGAAAAATTATGAAATTTGAAACCTAGCAATAACTTCACATCCCGGACCCAACAAAACTGGTTTCGTCGAAATCCGAGGTCGTTTGCAAAATGTCCATTTTTAAGGGCCTGAATTCCATAGCGACTATTAAGAATTTTCAACTGGACATATCTTTTGATTCCTGCTACGAACTTTGATTTTTCGGATTCGTTGTAAAGATATTCACTATTAGATTCCATTATTTTTGGTTTCACTAAAATCCGGATTGTTTTGCACCCGGTACATTCAATTGAAGTTTGAAATCGAATTATCGAACTACCGCGCCATTTTCAATTCTATTTATAATTATAAATAATTATTTATATTCTAACGACGACGTATATAATATATACGTCGAATTATATTCAAAATAAATTTTCTCGTCGATATTATTTAAAATAATTCATTTTAAATATTCAAAATTCACTAAAATGGCCAAAATAAAAATTTTAAACTGGCCCAGATTTTCGGGTTGTTACATTTAACTACCCTGCCGTTATGCTACCGAAATTTTCTGAAATATTCATGTGTTAGAATAATTTTCATTTGTTGAAATTATTTTCATATGTTGAAACCAATATTCATGTGTTAAAATAATTTTCATTTGTTGGAATTATTTTCATATGTTGAAACCAATATTCATGTGATGAATTGAAATTCATTCGTTGAATTGAAATTCATGTGCTGAATGTTATTCGAATTTTAAATAAATAGCTTTAACGATAAAAATCAAATTGTTATATATATACAAACTATAGAGAACATTCATGTGTTGAATTGAAATTCATTCGTTGAATTGAAATCATGTGTTGAATGTTATTCGAATTTTAAATAAATAGCTTGAACGATAAAAATCACATTTTTATATATATACAAACTGTAAAGATTATTCATGTGTTGAACTGAAATTCATTCGTTGAATTGAAATTCAAGTGTTGAATGTTATTCGAATTTTAAATAAATAGCTTTAACGATAAAAATCACATTTTTATATATATACAAACTGTAAAGAATATTCATGTGTTGAATTGAAATTCATTCGTTGAATTGAAATTCATGTGTTGAATGTTATTCAAATTTTAAATAAATAGCTTTAACGATAAAAATACATTTATATATATATACAAACTATAGAGAACATTCATGTGTTGAATTGAAATTCATTCGTTGAATTGAAATTCATGCGTTGAATGTTATTCGAATTTAAAATAAATAGCTTTAACCATAAAAGTCACATTTTTATATAAATACAAACTATAGAGAACATTCATGTGTTGAATTGAAATTCATTCGTTAAATTGAAATTCATGTGTTGAATGTTATTCGTATTTTAAATAAATTGATTAGACAATAAAAATTACATTTTTTATTGTGAATATGAAGTGTTAAAAACATTCACGTGTTGAATAAATATTTTTGATGATAAAAATATTACTTTTATCATGTATACACTTTTATAAAAATACACACGTGTTGAAATAAATATTAGTTCGCTAGAAATATTAGTATTAGTTTTGTTCTACAAATATATACATGTGTCGAACAGGGAAAATGGATTAGCTGTAGAGTAAAGAAATTATTTGTGTGCCCGACAAATAGGTAAGCCTTGATGAGTTGGCTGCGCAATTTTATTTTTATATCAACTCCTGTGAATGCCATTGGTTGTGGAGTGCTGGTTATTCTGTGTGTAATAATAAACATCGCCATAGGATAGGAACAATTAATTTTGAACTACACTACATGGCATACTTCTTGACGATAGGCATACTTCATCATATTCCACATAAGCATTTGGAGCTTGTGTGACGAGGTTGAAGATTTACCATACGAGCGAGAGGCTTGTATGGCGATGATTATATATTACAGGTTGAACTGATGACTGATATGGACTATATAAAATATAACGTTAAATTGCCAGATAAATAAAACCCTACACGGGTCTGGAGTTAACAATAATCACGTCTCTCTAGTCATTAGATACGGCACATGGACTATTTGTTCTCACACGGGACGAGGTGACGAGGATTTATCCTCTGGTGTAATTAAAAATACACGCTCCCTCAGGCTTGGCAGGGTGACGAGAATTTATTCTTTGGAGTTATTATCTATACACGCTCCCCTGTAAACACCAGGATATATCACTATAAATATGTGTATGCTTTATAGGATTTATTGGGTACCTAACACAGCCCAATAAAGTTCCAAACTCATTCCCGTACAAAGGAGGTTATGGCGAAATTTTTCGAAATATAAAGGCGTTAGTGAAATATTTGAAGTGGAAACGATATTGAAATTAAAGAATGAACTATATTTATATATATAAAAATATAAATAGAATTAAAAGGAATCAAAGCCGTGCAGTTCGTGTTTTGAAATTGTAATTTGAATCGATTAATACGAGAGATCCGACTATCGGATTTTCCCGAAGCCGCAACCGTTGGGTTCGCCTTGGAAAAATCTTTCCAACGGCGCCAACTTTGTAAAAATCCAACGTTTGGATTGTCTGGAATGTTTAATTCAAATCTGAAGAAAAACAGCGCCAGAATCGTTTATATTTATATATAAATATAAATATAATTAAATTAAATCGAATAACGATGCTGCAGTTCGTATTTTGAAAACGTAACTTCAAACGACTAGTGTGGAAGATCAGACCGTCGAATTTTCACGAAACTGGAACCGTTGGATTCGCTTTGGAAATACCTTCCCAGTGGTATAGACTTTGTAGAAATCCAACGGTTATATTTTCCGATATGTGTAAAACAAATTAGGGGAAAAACAACGCTAGTGCCACGGCATGATCTGAAACATCGTTTAATTAAATATGGCCATTTTTAAATAATTAAAAATGGCGAAAAATCATTATAAAATATTATAAGCAACATGGATTGGAAATAAACCAATTTTGCTTGACCTGCTTGATATGTGATGGTTGTATGTGTTTGACATGAAAATAATACTAAAGAACTGAAATGTGAATGTCGAATAATATAACACGGAAAGAATTGATTTGAATTCTAATTATACGTGAATTATTTGAAAAGGCCGAGCTAACCCTCATTTCAAATAATTGATCGAACGATTCGAAGGCAAAAATACAAAGACGATTCAAGACCGACGATCTTCGTATCGGTTGAATGGGTGCTGCTGAGGTTCCTGATTGGAGTAGCTACCGTGAAGGAACGAAAGTAGTAGTCGTCTGAACGTATGTGTTGATTGTACGGATATACGAGGAATTTGGTTGCTCCGGTTTCGTTCAGACATAGAACGGACTTGTAAATGGACTGTGTGTCTGACATTGGATTTTGTTCTATACTAATTGATCTCTGTTAAATATATATCTGTTTGGCCGCAGAGAATTCATTCTTTCGCTTAACGCCCTTCTCTGAGACGTACGAGCTCAGAGGTTATATATCGATAGAAATCAGTCGTATGGAGTGGATTGCCTATGTGGCATGCCAAGATGCAGTGATCAAGGCTTCTTTTGCAAAGCAAAGTCTTGTGTTCAATTATCAAAGCACGGCCTACGTGGAATGGCTTTGTGTATAGCATGGATTCGCGAGCCTCACACCTCGGTATGAGTTAAAAACGGGATAAGGACTGCAGGGAGAGCACAACGTTTCTTTCTAGCTATGGTGGTGTTAGTGACCTACCAGCCCTGACATTTATATCTACTTTTCACCTATGTGGTTGTTGGAATGCGAGGCGCCTCGATATTAGGTCTGTTAGGACCGGGAAACATGTGCTCAGGAATTGCCAATCCACTAACATAAGTGTGGACCGGCCCTGAAGCATCCAAGGGTTACCCAGAGTGTGTAGTCCTGAGGCATTTGCTAGAGTGTCTCGAAGCGGAGTGGAGCTTTCCCCTTGCCTCGACTCATGACGGAAATCCAATTTCCAATACGAAATAACGGATTTGATTGTAGAACTAGTATGGCGACATATTGGTATGGGGCACTTATGCCGCTTATGATTGATATTTATGATGCTATTCGTTTTTGAAACATATATGCACTAGTAATAATATCAAATGATTTTTCTTTGCACGTATTAAGCATATTTGGCCATTATAAGGTAAAACTCTATCCTCCGGTTTGCGTTGCATTGTATGATGGGACATGAGTCTTATAACGGCTTCATTTTTTTTAAAGCATTGCGTTGTTTTTAAAGAATTTACTCTGTTTTAAATGCACCGGCAATCACTGGAGTAAACCCGTTCCGCGAAAGTGGCGTGGTCCTATGATGGTCGTGTTACTGTTGTTTAACCAGTAAAGTAGATTTCTTATACCAGTCCCATGACTAACTCGTTGTTTGTTTCACTTTGCAAACTCGGGTGCCCTTATTTTCACACGGGCAGCCTAGTTCACAGATGACAGGTTGTTTTGGCTTAGCACTGTAGTATGGAGTGCACTTTTGGCTTATGGCGAGGCTGACTTCACTGAGATGACTTTGACATTTTCCGCCATTATTGTATATATATTATGATTCCGCCATAGGCGATGCAGACTGTTTTACTTCCAGTATGTATATGTACCGCCTCCGGCGATGTAGACTGATACCCTTATTATGTCTCACTGTATGTATATATTCCGCCTATGGCGATGTTGACTGATCATTCCCCTTTTATTTACTAAGTTATATCCTACGTTGTGCTATTCTGATGTTGTTACATATTATGATTCCGGTGTCATATCTATGTAAAATTATTCTATTTATTGTTTTTGCTATTATTTATACTCTGCTATGATGATTGATGTGTTATATTCCAATGATTATCCTTAAGACCGTCACACGGATTTTGGGATCGTCACAGTTGGTATCAGAGCTTTGGTTAACCTTAGTTCTGGAATCTAACACATTAAACACCTCGTCAGAATAGAATCAGTAGTGTTCTAAGGCGAGTAGCTCATTAGAGATAGGATTAGAGATGTCCTAGAATGAGCTAAGCAGAATGGCAAAACAATTTGATCAGTACATCATTAGCATTCCTTATGTTCTCCTGCATTATCATATATGAAAGTTATCATTTTTGCAAGCTTGACTCTTTTCTTGCTTATACAGTACTTTATCTGATGGCTACACGAGCAGCTGCAGCCAAAGGAGGCCGAGCAGGCAGAGCTGGAGGACGGGGGAATATCCCCGTAGAAGAGGAGGGTCCTATTATACAGCCACCAGCAACCCAGGACTTCGAGCTTGACAGAGTAGCAAAGAGATACAGGAACCTGGGAGGCAAACCCTTTTTTGGCCTTGGTACCGTGGCAGAGGCTATTGCATGGTTGAAGACTTATGAGAAGATTTTTGAGGGCATGGAACTGGGGACCCACAACATGGCACATCTAGGCATTTGGCTCTTACAGGAGGAGGCCGAGTTGTGGTGGGATGCCATCACCTCCGAAGATGAGGAGGGTATTGTTAGGACCTGGGAACAATTCAAGACCATGTTCAAGGAAAAGTTCATCCCTGAGCAGGCCTTAGAGCGGATGCGTGATCAGTTTGCTAATCTCCAGCAGGGAGACCTCTCTATCCAAGACTACCTCAACAAATTCACTCAGCTATCACGCTATGCTCCAGAGCTTATTTTGACAACCAAAGCTAAGAATAAGAGGTTTATATTTGGGCTACCGCGTAAGTACCAGGACCGGGCCATGAGCTACATCAAACTCCCATTCTCAGAATTGGTAGAGATGGCCTGCAACTACGAAGATCTAGATGAGAGAAACTCCAACCTAGACCGCGCCAGAAGCCAAGCTGGAAACAAGCGCAAAGCTTCAGGAGATCAGCTAGAGTCCAGCAAGGCAGCAGCCGCTACTCAGCAATCTGGAAAGATACCCAAAGGAAGCTGCTACAACTACTGAAAGAAAGGACATTATTCCAATGTGTGCACAGCCCCAAAGAAACTAAAGGCAAATCCAGACTGCAGCTCAGCCGAATGCTACAACTGCCATTAGAAAGGGCACTATAGCAGGAATTGTCCTTTGAAGAAGAATGCACATGTGGCTCATGTTTATGACGGGGAGACCCCGCCAGCTATCACCGATGGATCAGGTAAACCCGATGTCTTGGGAGGTACCCTTACCATTAAAAATATTCCTGTTTCTGTACTTTTTGATACTGGTGCATCACGTAGCTTCATTTCTAGTAACACTGTTCACAAGTTAAAATTGAAACAAAGAAAGCTTAAAGAACCAATTAAAGTTAAAAACCCGATAGGAGGTTCTATTATTCTCAGTTCATATTGTAGAGTGCCTGTCTCTTATTCTTGGTACAAGTTCTCTTTTGATTTGATCATCACGGACCTTTCCGAATTTGATGTTATACTGGGGCTGGACTGGTTAACAAAATATAAGGCGGAAGTTAGATGTGCCGAAAGAATCGTTAAAGTCGAAACGAAGCTTGGACACACACACACACACACACACACACATATATATATATATATATATATATATATATATATACCATGCCATGGCTCAGAAACTGATAGAAAAGAATTATGGTCTACTTTAGAAGTTACTCCCACTTCATTTGAAAAGATACCGGTCGTTAAAAACTATGCGAATGTGTTTGAAGAAGTCGAAAACTTACCTCCGCAAAGAGAAATCGAATTCAGAATAGATCTAATTCTGAATGCCCGACTAGTAGTACATCCAATTAGAAGAATGGACCTGAAAGAAAAAAAAAGAGTTAGGCAGCCAAACTCGAGAATTGCTTTGGAAAGGTCTGATCAGACCAAGCTTTTCAGATTGGGGAGCAGTAGTAGTGTTTGTCCCGAAATCAGACGGTACCCTACGACTTTGTGTTGACTACCAGGATCTCAATAAGCAGACACTGAGGAACAAATATCCCTTGCCACAGATAGATGATCTGTTAGATCAATTAAATGGGGCGACAGTATTCTCTAGGATGGACCTAGCTATAGGTTTCCACCAATTACATACAGCCGAAGACTGTGTTCCTTTGACAACCTTCAGGGGTCCCGATTTATTCTACGAATGGTTAGTAATGCCGTTCGGCTTGTGTAACGCTCTAGCATACTTCGTCGATCTTATGAACAGAGTGTTCTGTGGTGTTTTGAATAAATTTGTTTTGGTCTTCATCGATGACATTTTAATCTACTCCAAGTCGGAAGGCGAGCATGCAAAACATTTAGAACAAGTGTTGATAATTCTGAGGAGAAATGTTTTGAAAGCTAAATTTTCTAAGTGTATCTTCTGGCAGGATGAAGTTAAGTTCCTTGGCCGTGTCGTATCAAAAGAAGGGGTTGCTGTAGATCGAAGCAAAATTACAGCGATTTAGGACTGAAAACAGCCTACTACCCTCACAGAAGTTCGAAGTTTCCTTGGATTGGCTAGTTACTATCGGAAATTCATTAAGGATTTTTCAAAGATATCTGGTGTATTAACAAAGCTTACAAAGAAGCATGAGAAATTCAAATGGACTCCCGAATGTGAGGAAGCTTTCCAGGAGCTAAAACTGAAATTGACAACTTCTCCCGTATTGACAATTATAGAAGGCAACCAGGACTTGACTCTATGGACAGATGCTTCTATTAGAGGGCTTGGCGTGGTATTAATGCAAAAGGGCCAAGTGGTCGCTTATGCCAGCCGTCAGCTGAAGCCGCATGAAAGAAACTATGCAACTCATGATCTTGAGTTGTTAGCTATCATGTTTGCTTTAAGAATCTGAAGGCATTATTTATTGGGCAAGAGGTTCGAGCTATTTACTGATCATCAATCATTGAAGTATCTATTCACTTAGAAAGATCTAAACCTGAGACAACAACGTTGGTTAGAATTCCTTTCAGCATACGATTTTGAGATTCTATACACTCCAGGGAAAGCCAATGTTGTAGCAGATGCGCTCAACAGAAAGAATGAAATCATCGCCAGTTTTATCATTACGTCTTCATTAATTGACAGGATCTCGACCCTTCAGAAAGAAGATAATTTTGCTAAGGAGATGGCCAAAAGAATCAAAGAAGGTATAGACTCCAGCTTCCAAGTTGATAGTGAGGGAGTTCTAAGATTAAAAGGAAGAATTTGTGTTCCTGACATCTCCGAGCTAAAAAGGGAAGTGCTTGATGAATGTAACAGGTCCAAACTCAGTATCCATCCCCGTGTGAGAAAAATGTATAACAACCTCAAACGCAGCTTTTGGTGGAAGGCGATGAAAAAAGATAGTTCATTATATGTTAGCAGATGCTCCACTTGTCAGCTAGTTAAGAGCGATCAGCAGAAATTGGCTGGATTATTACAACCATTAGATATCCCAGGATAAAAGTGGGAGCAGATTTCAATGGACTTCATTGATGGTTTGCGTCGAACCAAGAAAGGAAACGACAGTATTTGGGTGATCGTAGATCGCTTCACGAAGACTGCCCATTTCATACCTGTCAGATCCAAAAGAACGGCTCAAAGTTTAGCACATATTTACTTCAAAGAAATAGTTAAACTACATGGAGTGCCGCTAAATATAGTCAGTGATAGAGATCCCCTATTTACTAACAAATTCTGGGAAGCATTCCAGACAGAATTGGGAACCAAATTGAATCTAAGCACCGCTTATCACCCTCAGACAGACGGCCAAACTGAGCGGGTGAATAGAATTCTACAAGATTTACTGCGGCTTGCATTATTGATTTTGGCGGGTCATGGGAAGATCACTTACATTTGGCAGAATTCTCTTATAACAATAGCTATCAAGAAAGTTTGGGAATGTCGCCATTTGAAGCATTATACGGTAGGCCATGCAGATCTCCCGCATGTTGGGTAGAACCTGGCAACAGACTTGTGTTGGGGCCCGATATGATTCGAGAAGCATCTGATAAAGTCGATTTCATCAAGAAGCGGTTGAAAACCGCACAAAGCCGATAGAAAAGTTATGCTAATGGGAGAAGAAGAGATTTATCATTTTCCGTTGGCGATTGTGTTTATTTAAAAGTTTCTCCGACGAGGGGAGTAATCAGATTTGACAAAACGGGGAAGTTGGCACCGAGATTTATTGGTCCCTTTCCTATACTTGAACGGATTCGAACTCTTGCATATAGGGTCTCATTACCTGATTAGTTACCTGGAGTGCATGATGTGTTCCACGTATCTCAACTTAGAAAACATGTGCATGACCCGGATCTTGTTGTAGAAGAAGCAGCACAACAGGACTTGGAAATTACTCTAGAATTAGCAGTCGGAAGAGAGCCATTGAAGATCGTTGGCAAAGAAACTAGAGAGCTAAGAAGCAAAAAGATTCGTTTAGTTAAAGTGTAGTGGAGTAATGACCCTAGAGACTGTACTTGGGAGATAGAGGAAAGCATTAAACAAGCCTACCCCAAATGCAGAGTGGGCACCTCTGACTAACTCCGGTGCAAGGTACCTTTACAATACTTTGCATTTACATTTTGTTTCCTACTGTACTGTTGTTTCCTTTTCGGGGACGAAAAGTTTTAAGTGGGGGAGATTGTAACAACCCGGAAAATGTGAACCAATTTAAAATTTTTAAAATTGGTTATTGTCAAAGAATTTAAACAATTGAAATGGAATATTTCAATAAAATAATGTATTGGAAATAGTGAATCAGTTTGAAAATTTGAATTCAAACTTTGACTGACTGTATCGGGTGGAAAATATAATAGATTTTAGTGAAACCAAAAATATTTAAATCTGTTTACGAATACCTTTCTAACGAATCTGAAAAATCGAAGTTTCATAGTGGGAGTCAAAAGTTATGGCCAAATGAATTTTCACAAAGGTCGCTATATAGAATATATAGCCCTTGAAAATAGACATTTTGCATACGACCTCGGAATTCGACGAAACCACTTTTGTTGGATCCGGGATGTCAAACTATTGTTAGGTTTCAAATTTCATAATTTTTGAAGCTAGTATGTGAGCGGGGCAAAAGAAAATGTGTTTGGTAAATTTCTGTTAAAATGGGTCGACCAGAAAATAGATTTTTTGCAAATGATATCAGAATTCGACGAAACTAGTTTTGTTGGGACCGTATCGTCAAGACATAGCTAGATTTATTTTCTGGAATTTTTCAATTCAGTTTGTGGCTCTGGCGAATTGAAATGTACGTTCAAATTGAATATTAAATGTTTTATACTTTAATTTGAAAAATAATTGACTGTAACAGTCGAATTGGCCAATGAAACATATCCCATTGTGTCCGGAATTGGGGTATTTAGCTAGGGACGACAGTCGTTGGGTTGAAATTGGTGTTCGTTTGTTCAAAAGGATATTTTTGGAATTTAAAATTTAAATATAATAGGTCAAAGCCCCTATTTTCTCTCACTTCTGAAAACTCGATCAAACCCCTACCACGAACGACGGAAAAGAGCTCAGAACTTCCAGGCCCGATCGCCGCCGCCATGCGCGTTTTCACCGCCCCCTCCAGTTAGCTTTTCTATTCATCTTCCCCTCCTCTTTCAATCCATCCAACCCTCGTCAGAAATAGTTTGCTATTCGTGCCGAATTTCTGCGAGAAAGTCATCGTCTTTGGAGCACCGCCGAGCATCCCAGGGACCACCGAGTTGAGTGCCACCACCGGCGCTGGAGACCCTGTTCGAAGCTCTTCGACGTTGCAGCATCTGATCGTGACAATACTTCACAGATCGATCGTGAAATTAAAACCTAGTTTTGAAGGTTTGGCAAAGGTATCGGCTTTGAAAGTTCTGAAATGAAAATAACACTTTTAAGTGTTGAAAAACTTTGAAAAATCATATCTTTTTAGTGTGTTGATGAAATTCGATGAAACTGGAAACATCGGGACCGCAAGGAGGCTCTCTACCATCTAGCAGAGACCGCGGTTTTTTCTGGTCTACCTACGATTTTTAGCACTTCAAAAACCAATGTGAGGAATCTAAATTAAATTGTGTGAATGGAATCGTGTTGTATAAATTATATAAGCGAAGTGTAAATTATATACGCATTGTATACCTCATGTACATGTGTTGTATAAGTTATATTAGCGATGTATAAATTATACAAGCGTTGTATGAAACATATATGCTTTGAATTGTGTTTAAATGCAAGTGAAATATAGAAATAATATATATATACTCCCCTCGTCCACAGACCATGGACGATATTTATTGCTTGTGATTGGCATGAAAATATATAGTATGACGAATGGTTGGAAATAATTGTTTGTGGTTGATATTGTGGTTGAAAAATACCTCTGTGGTTGAAAAATACCTTTGTGGTTGAAAAATACCCTCTTGTGGTTGAAACAAATTAGAATAGGATTGTGGAAATGAAAATAAAACATGCCGCCTGCGTGCGAACTAGATGCATGATTCCCCATTGTCAAAAACCGCGAGATTTTAAGGTAGAGCTAGGAGCCGTACTAGGGACGATCCCGGTTTTAACTACCCTGCCGTTATGCTGCCGAAATTTTCTGAAATATTCATGTGTTAGAATAATTTTCATTTGTTGAAATTATTTTCATATGTTGAAACCAATATTCATGTGTTGAATTGAAATTCATTCGTTGAATTGAAATTCATATGTTGAATGTTATTCGAATTTTAAATAAATAGCTTTAACGATAAAAATCACATTTATATATATATATATATAAACTATAGAGAACATTCATGTGTTGAATTGAAATTAATTCGTTGAATTGAAATTCATGTGTTGAATGTTATTCGAATTTTAAATAAATAGCTTTAACGATAAAAATCACATTTTTATATATATACAAACTGTAAAGAATATTCATGTGTTGAATTGAAATTCATGTGTTGAATGTTATTCGAATTTTAAATAAGTAGCTTTAACGATAAAAATCACATTTTTATATATATACAAACTGTAAAGAATATTCATGTGTTGAATTGAAATTCATTCGTTGAATTGAAATTCATGTGTTGAATGTTATTCGAATTTTAAATAAATAGCTTTAATGATAAAAATCATATTTTTATATATATACAAACTATAGAGAACATTCATGTGTTGAATTGAAATTCATTCGTTGAATTGAAATTCATGTGTTGAATGTTATTCGAATTTTAAATAAATAGCTTTAACGATAAAAGTCACATTTTTATATATATACAAACTATAGAGAACATTCATGTGTTGAATTGAAATTCATTTGTTGAATTGAAATTAATATGTTGAATGTTATTCGTATTTTAAATAAATTGATTAGACAATAAAAATTACATTTTTATTGTGAATATGAAGTGTTAAAAACATTCACGTGTTGAATAAATATTTTTGATGATAAAAATATTACTTTTATCATGTATACGCTTTGATAAAAATACACACGTGTTAAAATGAATATTATTTCGCTAGAAATATTAGTATTAGCTTTGTTCTGCATATATATACATGTGTCGAACAGAGAAAATGGATTAGCTATAGAGTAAAGAAATTATTTGCGTGCCCGACAAATAGGTAAGCCTTGATGAGTTGGCTACGCAATTTTATTTTTATATCAACTCCTATGAATGCCATTGGTTGCGGAGTGCTGGTTATTCTATGTGTAATGAAAAACACCGCCATAGGATAGGAACAATTAATTTTGAACTACACTACATGGCATACTTCTTGACGATAGGCATACTTCATCATATTCCACATAAGCATTTGGAGCTTGTGTGACGAGATTGAAGATTTACCATACGAGCGAGAGGCTTGTATGGCGATGATTATATATTGCAGGTTGAACTGATGATTGATATGGACTATATAAAATATAACGATAAATTGCCAGATAAATAAAACCCCGCACGGGTCTGGAGTTGACAATAATCACGTCTCTCTAGTCATTAGATACGGCACATGGACAATTTATTCCCACACTGGACAAGGTGACGAGGATTTATCCTCTGGAGTAATTAAAAATACACGCTCCCTCAGGCTTGACAGGGTGACGAGAATTTATTCTCTGGAGTTATTATCTATACACGCTCCCCTGTAAACACCAGGATATATCACTATAAATATGTGTATACTTTATAGGATATATTGGGTGCCTAACACGGCCAAATAAATTTCCAAACCCCATCCCGTACAAAGGAGGTTATGGCGAAATTTTTCGAAATATAAAGGCGTTAGTGAAATATTTGAAGTGGAAACGATATTGAAATTAAAGAATGAACTATATTTATATATATATAAATATAAATAGAGTTGAAAGGAATCGAAGCCATGCAGTTCGTGTTTTGAAATCGTAATTTGAATCGAATAGTACGAGAGATCCGACTATCGGATTTTCCTGAGACCGCAACCGTTGGGTTCGCCTTGGAAATATCTTTCCAATGGCACCAACTTTGTAAAAATCCAACGGTTCGATTGTCTAGATTGTTTAATTCAAATCTGAAGAAAAATAGTACCAGAATCGTTTATATTTATATATAAATATAAATATAATTAAATTAAATCGAATAACAACGCTGCAGTTCGTATTTTGAAAACGTAACTTCAAACGACTAGTGTGGAAGATCTGACCATCGGATTTTCACAAAACTAGAACCGTTGGATTCGCTTTGGAAATACCTTCCCAGTGGTATAGACTTTGTTGAAATCCAACGGTTTGATTTTCCGATATGTGTAAAACAAATTAGGGGAAAAACAGCGCCAGTGCCACGGCACGACCTGAAACGTCATTTAATTAAATATTGCCATTTTTAAATAAATAAAAATGGCGAAAAACCGTTATAAAATATTATAAGCAACATGGATTGGAAATAAACCAATTTTGCTTGACCTGCTTGATATGTGATGGTTGTATGTGTTTGACATGAAAATAATACTAAAGAACTGAAATGTGAATGTCGAATAATATAACATGGAAAGAATTGATTTGAGTTCTAATTATACGTGAATTATTTGAAAAGGCCGAGCTAACCCTCATTTCAAATAGTTGATCGAACGATTCAAAGGCAAAAATACAAAGACGATTCAAGACCGACGATCTTCGTATCGGTTGGATGGGTGCTGCTGAGGTTCCTGATTGGAGTAGCTACCGTGAAGGGACGGAAGTAGTAGCCGTCTGAACGTATGTGTTGATTGTACGGATATACGAGGAATTTGGTGCCTCCGGTTTTGTTCAGACCCAGAACGGACTTGTAAATGGACTGTGTCTGACATTGGATTTTGTTCTATACTGATTGATCTCTGTTAAATATATATCTGTTTGGCCGCGGAGAATTTATTCTTTTGCTTAACGCCCTTCTCTGAGACGTACGAGCTCAGAGGTTATATATCGATAGAAATCAGTCGTATGGAGTGGATTGCCTATGTGGCATGCCAAGATGCAGTGATCAAAGCTTCTGTTGCAAAGAAAAGTCTTGTGTTCGATGATCAAAGCAAGGCCTACGTGGTATGGCTTTGTGTGTAACGTGGATTCGCGAGCCTCACACCTCGGTATGAGTTAAAAACGGGATAAGGACTGCAGGGAGAGCACGACGTTTCTTTCTAGCTATGGTGGTGTCAGTGACCTACCAGCCCTGACATTTATATCTATTTTTCACCTATGTGGTTGTTGGAATGCGAGGCACCTCGATATTAGGTCTGTTAGGACCGGGAAACGTGTGCTTAGGAATTGCCAATCCACTAACGTAAGTGTGGACCGGCCCTGAAGCATCCAAGGGTTATCCAGAGTGTGTAGTCCTGAGGCATTTGCTAGAGTGTCTCGAAGCGGAGAGGAGCTTGCCCCTTGCCTCGACTCATGACGGAAATCCAATTTCCAATACGAAATAACGGATTTGATTGTAGAACTAGTATGGCAACATAGTGGTATGGGGCACTTATGCCACCTATGATTGATATTTATGATGCTATTCATTTTTGAAACATATATGCACTAGTAATAATATCAAATGATTTTTCTTTGCACGTATTAAGCATATTTGGCCATTATAAGGTAAAACTCTATCCTCCAGTTTGCATTGCAATGTATGATGGGACTTGAGTCTTATAACGACTTCATTTTTTTAAAAGCATTGCGTTGTTTTTAAAGAATTTACTCTGTTTTAAATGCACGGGCAATGAAACGACCCGAACTCCCCCGGTCTCCGAAGAGAAGAGAAAGAGCGGATTGAGTCGAGAACAAGCCACAACAGAACGCAGACGGAAGAACATTTCATTGTTTATCACAACAATGCATCAGATTACAAGAATATACAGAGTATAAATGAATAAATATTACACAAAAATATCAGAGATTACAATACATTACATAGCAGCGGAAAATAATACAATACACAACTAGAATGAGATATACAGATACAAAGCTTTACGGATATCTTTCCAGCTGTAAACCAGGATCCTGTGAATATAAATCTGCAAACCCAAAACTACTAGCTGCCCATGTCAAAAATAAGGGCACCCAGAGTTTAGGTTAAAACAATAAACTCCAGGTCAGTCATGTGACTGGTGTGAGAACTAAAACAGTTATTAATCTTTATTTTAAAGTTCGGTAAATCAAGGGACCACGCCGTATAACACGGAACAGGCTTCCTTCCAAGAACACCAGTGCACAAAACAAACAAGGCAATGCTAAATAAAGAAAAATGAAGCTGTTATAAGACCCAGGTCCTATCACACAAAGCAACTCAAGCCGGGGGATAGGGTTTTCCCTTATAACAACCAAAGAATGCTTGATACGTTTAAAACAAATCATTTGATACTATTATAAGTGCATAGTGTATAAAACAACTTCAAATCATAAGTATCAATCATAGGCGGCATGGGTACCATATATCATGTCGCCATACTAGTTCTACAATTAAAATCGCAAAATCACGTATTTGGAAATTGGATTTCCATCGATGAACCGAGGCAAAAGATAGTCCTCAACCGATTCGAGACTCTCTAGCCCGAGCCTCAGGAACAGCCGCAACTGCCCCTTGGATCGTCAGGGCCGGTCCACCGATGTGGATTATAATGCCTGAACACTACGTTTCTCCGCCTTTTGGGGCGTAAATGAGCCAACGAATGACTCCATCGGACCCGGATCGTCCGATCAAACCGAGGCGCCTCGCAACAGCAACAACCACACAGGTGAAAATAATATAAATGTCAGGGCTGGTAGGTCACCGACACCACACTAGCTAGAAAGAAAACGCATGTCCCCCCTGAGGTCCGTCTCCCGTTTTTGGTTCACCACCGGGGTGTGAGGCTCGCGAATTCACGTTACACAAAGCTGCACCACATAGGCTGTGCTTTGATCATCACCACAAGACTTTGCTTTTCAATAGAAGCCTTGATCATTTGCATCTTAGCATGCCACACAGGCAAACCACTCTATGCAACCGATATCAGTCACACAGAATGAAATCCAATGTCAGACACACAGTCCATTTACAAGTCCGTTCCGGGTCTGAACGAAACCGGAGGCACCTAGTACCCCGCATATCCATCGATCTCCAAGTACGTCTGGATGATCACCAACTGTTTCCATCTTCTTGGGTGTACAGCCCAATCAAGATCATCAGTAATCACTCAAACGACGTAAAGACCTCCGGTCTTCGACCATCGTCTTCATCTTCGACTTATCGTCTATAAGTTATTCAGAGTGGGATAAACCCGGTCTTTCCGAATAACTCGCGTATATTTTAAATAAGTGTTACACAAACACAACATACGCCTCATTCCAATTCATCAGTCACTAACCGTAAATTAATCATGAGAATAATTCCCCAAATATTAACCCTGAAGGCTGAAACCAACATCAGATCAATATCCAGAAAACCATTCTGCTTGGCTAACCGACAGTTAGTTTCTAAATTTCACATTCATAGGGAAAGGTTCCCATTAATTTTATCCAAGATAAATTCCTTAATTTATTCTTTAATCTACTTTTGAATATCAATTCAAACTAGTCGGGATTAACGAACTTTACCGAAGTAATTATTTGTTTTAATTTCCCAATCCCAACCTATTCATCCCATGAAGTAAAACTGGTAATACTTCATATCTAACACCACGGTGTTATCGGTAAATTCAATTACCATTTCACGTTCAAATCTAATTAAAGATTTAACTATCGCCTGGAGCAAAACTGGTGATACTCCATTCTCGATCATTTCAATCTAATTAAAGATTCATTAAAACTCCACTTAGTTTTAATCTTTAACGGGGTTAAAGAATCAGTGTCATTTAAAACATGGTTCACGATAAACCAAAAATCACATTCATTAATAATCGGGTTCAAGAACAAGTGTTATTTAAAACACTGTTCACGATAAACCCAAAAATCAATATCAATTCAATTCCAATTAATTATTATTTAATTGGTACAATTCATTAAATCTAAATAAAAAGATTTAATCTTTTCTCAACTGGGTTCAAGAACAGTGTTAATGAAGACACCATTCACGACAAACCCAAATCACATTTGATATTCAATACAAGGCTCTGAATAGAAAATATATCGGCTTATATTCAATATCAAATTCTACGATTAACAAATGTCGTATTGGAAATAACGATATAAATATATATCTTTCAAATTTCCATAACAACATCTGTATAATCACAAATTCCAACATCGACATATTCCGAAGACAATTTCGATTCGAATCCATTCCAATGCAATCATTGGAAATTATGGTTATTTTCAAAACCATTTCAAATTCAATTTATTTATTTAAAAATAAATAGGATTATAATTCAAGTTCAAAACTAGTTCATTTCGATAAAAATTTATTTTTATCTTCTCAAATATGGAGTTTTTCATCCCAATTCTTTCTAAATCATTTCTTATGATTTTACACAAATTATTACTATTTTTAATAATTTTATCAAGGCCCGTACAGTCGATTTCCATCAATGGCAATCGAACTGCACTTACAGCGACCTTTTCCAAATTTGATTTGGACATAATTCCAAATCCAACCGTTAGATTTCTAATTTCTAATATTCGTTAGAAAGCTCTTTTCGATACGAACCCAACGGTTTCGGTTTTAGGAGAATCCGATGGTCGGATCTCCCGTAATATCCGTTCGAAGTCAATGGTCGAAATTCGCGAACTGCCACGGCGCGGCGCGTTCTATTCAGGCCATTATATTATATATATATATAATATATATAATATATACTTCGTCGATTTCAATTTAAAACGTGCTTTATAAATCGTTTTCAATTCATTTTCAAAGCAGTTTCAACTTCATATTCAATTTCAAATCAAAATTGAATATTCCAATATAAATTCGTTTTAAATTCATTTCAAATCGATTTCAATTCAAATTGATTTCTAATTCAATTTCAGTTCTAATTCAATTCAATTTCAATTCGAATTCATCTATATTCAATTTCAATTCGAATTCATTTATATTCAATTTCAATTCGAATTCATTTATATTCAATTTCAATTCGAATTCAATTATATTCAATTTCAATTCGAATTCATTTATATTCAATTTCAATTCGAATTCATTTATATTCAATTCGAATTCATTTATATTCAATTTCAATTCGAATTCATTTATATTCAATTTCAATTCGAATTCATTTATATTCAATTTCAATTCTAATTCATTTATATTCAATTTCAATTCGAATTCATTTATATTCAATTTCAATTCGAATTCATTTATATTCAATTTCAATTCGAATTCATTTCTTTTTGAAAAATCAGATTTTGAAATCACTTTCGATATTCATTATAAAATGAATAAAATCGATATAAATATCGTTCACGTCAAAATGGCGTCAATCTAACCAACACGGCTTCATATGTTTCTATTTTCAAATATTCTATTTCGAATATTTCTATTTCAAATATTTCTTTTCAAATATTTCTTTTTTCAAATATTCTATTTTCAAATATTTCTATTTCAAATATTTTTATTTCAAATATTTCTTTTTCGAAACTGGAATGAGGCCCAATCAATTACCATATAATGTTAATTATATGGATTTTCTACACCTGTATATATCAACAACGATGAATAATCAACCATCATCCAAAGTGCATTCTACACTGTATAAGCATCAGATATAAATATTCAACGCTTATAACAGTTTGTCAATCAATCGATCGACATACAACTAAACAATCGGGATTAGTGTACGTCAAATATCATCCCAATACCCGTGTGGGGTTTCAAACAATCAAACACAGATTTTATTTGTGCAGTTGGGCGATGTGTCAAATTTATCGTCCCAATCAATATCAGTCAAATGTGTGTATATAAACAAATCGGCCGATTTGTTTATAAATATTTATTTATTCACTTTCACGTTAAAAATTATATTTTTTAACGATAATTAATTTATTTCAACCCATCTATATTTATCATCGATTTCACATCAACAACACGAACAAATTTCACAACACATCAATTAAACAAACAAGCCATCCATGGTCTGTGGAGGACGGGTGTCGGGTGCTACTAAACACCGTCTGCATCCTAGTATATATATAACTAGAAAAAAGAAATTTAGAGTGAGGAGTTCTCACAGAATTGCTAATCCAATGCCACGACTCTTCTTAGGTAGAAATCTTCGTCGCTCGCCCTTTGTCACTTTCTTTGCCCGTATTCTCTACATATGTAAAAATCGAATTTTTACTTTGCTATTCAATATAGAAAAATCGAATTTTTACTTCGCTATTCAATATAAAAAAATCGAATTTTTATTATCACTCCATATGGATAAAAATTCTATTTTTACATCGATATTCATATAATAAAGATTATATCTTGTATACTTCCTATATGCTAAAAATCATATTTTTATTATCGTCACTATATAAAGATCATATTTTTATCCTTTCTATATTATAAAAATTATATTTTTAACCTTCCTATATTATAAAAACTATATTTTTAACCTTTCTATATTATAAAAATATACTCTTGTCATATTTAAAAATCAAATCTTCATGATATTAAAATCATATCTTTTTGTTTTCAAAGCTCATCTCTTTTTATTTCTCTACACTTTATATAAAAATCTAATTTTTATCTCCCTAATTTTTTAATGTTTAAAAATCAATTCTTTTAAGGTTTAAAAATCAATTCTTTTAAGGTTTAAAAATCAATTCTTTTAAGGTTTAAAAATCAATTCTTTTTCCATATAAAAATCGAACCTTTACTCTTCATAAAAAAACAAATTTTTATTACTCTAACATATATTTAAAAATCAGATTTTAAAACCATATAAATTATATTTTTCAGCTGAAATTAAAAAGGGTTAAAAATAAATAAATAAGGGGACTCACTGTACATCCATCGTTCCTGCTCCAGGTTAAAATCGAAGAAGCTCAGCCCCGTAGGGCTCAAAATCGCTGCACTGGAGTTGACCGAACTCCGCTCTGGAGTCACCCCTAGATGCGTTGGAGCGCCCCTCGCTGTCGCCTGGAGTGCTGGTCAGTGCGGCTTCGACGGAGGCAGGGAGGACTGAGAGAGGCGCTAGTTTCTTGGAACGAGGAGGGATGGCGCGCGTCGGTCTCGTGGCAGAAGGGAGGAGGATCGATGCGGGAAGGAGAAGAGGAGGAGGGAGATCAGATCGAGGCGGAGGGCGGATGGAGGTGGAGGAGGGTGGCGGATCGCGACGAGGTGGATGGTGGTTAGGGCAACACAGATTTAGTTTAGGGTTTTTTTTCTTTTTCTTTTCTGTTCTGAATGGTGTAAGGGAGAAGAGGGAATGGGGGGGTTTATATAAAATATATATATTTAATTATTTATTGATTTCAAAAAGCAACTTTTATTTTTGAACTCGAAATCGAACCCACCGCCTGTCGTCCATAGCTAATTACCCCCGTTCCGAACACAATGGCATATGTATCGAAGGCCGATTCGACTGTTTCGATCAGTTTTCGCCAAAATCAACATATAACTCTATATATTCCCGAAAAATATTTTCTAGCTTCGTATTGACGATACGGTCCTAACAATACTAGTTTCGTCGAATTCCGAGACCATTGGAAAAATGGCCATTTTCCAGTCGATTAAAATCAACTAAAACTGGTCAAACGCGTTTTCCTTTGCCACGCTCACATATTGATTCGAAAAATTATGAAATTTGAAACCTAGCAATAACTTGACCTCGCGGATCCAACAAAAGTGGTTTCGTCGAAATCCGAGGTCGTTTGCAAAATTTCCATTTTTAAGGGCCTGAATTCCATAGCGACTATTCAGAATTTTCAACTGGACATATCTTTTGATTCCCGCTATGAAATTTTGATTTTTCGGATTCGTTGGAAAGATATTCACAATTGGATTCCATTATTTTTTGTTTCACTAAAATCCGGTTTATTTTGCACCCGGTATGATCAATTGAAGTTTGAAATCGAATTATCGAACTACCGCGCCATTTTCAATTCCTTTTATAATTATATATAATTATTTATATTCTAACGACGACGTATATAATATATACGTTCGAATTCTATTCAAAATAAATTTCTCATCGATTTTATTTAAAATAATTCATTTTAAATGTTCAAAATTCGCTAAAATTGTAAAATAAAAATTTTAAACTGACCCAGATTTCCGGGTTATTACAGGCAATCACTGGAGTAAACCCGTTCCGCGAAAGTGGGGTGGTCCTATGATTACCGTATTACTGTTGTTTAACCAGTTAAGCAGATTTCTCATACCAGTCCCATGACTGACTCGTTGTTTGTTTCACTTTGCAAACTCGGGTGCCCTTATATTCACACGGGCAGCCTAGTTCACAGATGACAGGTTGTTTTGGCTTAGCACTGTAGTATGGAGTGCACTTTTGGCTTATGGCGAGGCTGACTTCACCGAGATGACTTTGACATTTTCCGCCACTATTGTATATATATTATGATTCCGCCACAGGCGATGCAGACTGTTTTACTTCCAGTATTTATTATCGTATGTATATGTACCGCCTCCGGCGATGTAGACTGATACCCTTATTATGTCTCACTGTATGTATATATTCCGCCTATGGCGATGGTGACTGATCATTCCCCTTTTATTTACTAAGTTATATCCTACGTTGTGCTATTCTGATGTTGTTACATATTATGATTCCGCTGTCATATCTATGTAAAATTATTCTATTTATTGTTTTTGCTATTATCTGTACTCTGCTATGATGATTGATGTGTTATATTCCAATGATTATCCTTAAGACCGTCACACGGATTTTGGGATCGTCGCACAAACAGTCAACACACAGTCAATCAGACAATATATAACAGTTCTAAAAATACAACATGAAATTATAAACTGTTTAGAGTTAGTGAGATTTACTCACATTGGCAGTTCATCGTTAAAGAACGATAAACTGATTGTTTGATTTGAATCAAACAATTTATTTTGCCATAAATTCAAACGAGCCCCAATCCACTTCCAGTCAGCTTCATTGTGAAGCTCTGGTCCATACGGTTCTAATGCAACTTACGGTTCGTCAATCTGATATCGTATGAGCAAGTTATCACGTTAACAAGTTCTATTTAAATTAAACTTGAGCTTTAAATAAATAATGTACATGGGCCTTTAGCTTTGAAAATCTCGGCCCAGTTTCCATTTAAACCCGCTCCACGCCTACCCGTCTTCCCCAAATACAGAACATCGCGACTTCAAGTACTTCAATGGCCAACGTCGGCCCTTCTTCCACCGATTTACCCCACTTCTGTTCCACCATAAATCCAACTAAATTCACCAAAATTTTCCTTATCCAATCCTCTTCCACCCCAACCCATTTTCATCGAGCTCGAATAGTTCTTGAAAGGTGCGACTTCGAATCACGAAATGCCAGGTTCGACGTCGAATTCAACGGATTTCCACAAAGACTTGCCAATACTTGCGTCCTGATCCCCTTAACTCGAATAAAACCTCCACACTTCGAATCAATGCCTCAATCCTCAAAAATCTAAAACCCTAGCTCAAAAATAACGACGCTGTATATTTGGCAGCAGCTAAACCCAACGTCGAACCACATAAAATTCATATGAGCTTGTAGAGGAGGACGCGCTGAATCAAGATACAGGGGTTTCATGATTTTAGATATTTGATTTGGTTTTTGTTTGATTTTTCTTTTGAGGTTTTAATTTTGCTGAGATGAGAAAAAATGAGCGGCGCAGTTTTTGGTTTGGTTGACTTCAGAATTAGGTTTAGGAATACTTAGAGAGGGTATTTATAGGGGATTTAAATATTTTTATATTTATTATTATATTCGTTTTAAATCAAATGCTATCTGCAATCGTCCTCTAAAATTCCTGTGACCACATACGATACCCAAAAATCACGAAACTGGACATGCAGCTTCAGTTTGACATTACGGTCCCAACCAAACTGGTTTTGTCGAATTCCGACTCCGTTTGCTCACATAGTGTATTTTTAACCATCAAAATACTAAATGTTTTTCACCCTAAAAATCCGTACGGCCACACAGTGACTCTAAAAATCATGAAACTGGAAATCTAACAACTATTTGACATTGCGGATCCAACAAAATTAGTTTCGTCGAATTCTGACTTCATTTGCAAAAGTGGCTATTTTTAAAGCTCTAGATGACCCATTTAAATATATAAATATATTTAAATATAATTAAATTTAATATTAATAAATTAATATTATCATATATATTCACAATAGAATATCATACACCTTCACTGGGATTTATAACTCGATCCTTCACATCCCGATTAAATCGATATTCGATTTAAAATGAAATTCCTTTTTTAAAATATAAATAATCCCTTTCTAAATTATAAAGGAATTCCACAACGACTTTTCTAAAATTTGATTTGGACGTAAATCAAAATCTACATGACGAAATCCCAATTTTTCTCTTCCACTAGAAAGATATACTACACCAGCTCCACACGTTTCTTGTTTCACAGAAATCCGATTTAAAACGAATCATGTACATTCAGTTGAAGTTCGAATCGCCAATTTACGAACTGCAGCGCCATTTTGAGCTCGATTTTAATTATATTATAACTCTACATTGAAACTGTCGTTTATATAATATATTCGTTATTGAAATTCAATTTCAAGTTGAATTAAATATCACAGATGATCCAGTTCACACCATATCGCCATTTCAGCCAATTCTGATTATTTCAGAATTAAATATATTATTAAATATATTATTTTAAATTAAATATTCGTCATTATTTAATTAAACCACCATTTAATTCACTATACACTATTTATATAATTAAATAAATTAATTATAATACCTCTGCAAATGCGGGTCATTACATTCTTCCCCACTTAAAGTAATTTCGTCCTCGAAATTGCTAAGGTAGAGAACGACCCTATCGACTAGTTAGAACTCATTTGTTCACATCTTTAACTCCAGTCTCAACTGAACCAATTTATTTCAACTGAAATATTAACTAATTCTTATCAACAAAAATTTTCAAAAATCCTGAAAATTTTGTAATGCCTTAATTTTTTTGAAAAATTTCGCCAGTACCTCCTTTGTACTGGTCAATACGTCAAACCACCGCTCGCCTCTTCGGGCCATCTCCATCCCAAAAGAAAATCAAACAGCCAAGCGGCTTCCCAATTCGGCTCATAAATCTTATATCCAATAGAAATATAAACTTGTACCTTTTTGTCGGCATATCATTATATCCTTTCCACCTGTTATCAATTCAGCGGATACAAGGGTCATCCCAATCAAATTCCAATCTGCTTTTATCCACAATACAACCATTCGCTTATATCCGAGCCAAATATCATTTCAACTCGAGTTTCTTCTCGATTCCCAACTCTTAACTTGATTATCACATTACACTTCAAATTTGAATCTCACAATCTACTTTGTCTTGATATCATTCTAATTCAATCTCATTTACCACTTTACTGGCTTTACTTTAATTCAAATTTGCTTTCACAAATTTCTGTTAAATTTGTTTTTAATTCAAACAGTCTTTCCCTGGGAGTTTTTAAACAGTTTACTCTTTTCAAAAATCAAATTTTCCTTTTGAACATGTCACTGAGCCCTTAATTAATATTCCATTAGTTAAATCACTTTTCTATTTCTTTATCAATATTTGTTAACCAAATATTTTCAATAACCATACTGGCCTTTTACGTTATTTGGAAAACATTTCCAAATATCGCCTTCCTTTATTTTTTAAACTTTAGAAAATATATGCTATTTATAATTGGAAAATATTCCAATTACTTATCTCTTTTCCGATCTCGTTTATTTCTATACTTATGAAATATTTTTTACTATATTTCCAAGCTTACACTTATTTGGGTTAAAACAGATGTTGTGTAAAAAATCGTTACGACAACCCAAATACTATATTCAACTAACTCTTATTCAACATTGATCTTCGAGCCTAAAATCTTACTATTTATTTGTTAATAATGAAATCAATCGAGTTGGGGTATAACTACCTCTCACACCTTGAATGAATAACATTTATAACGTCAAACTCCTTAAATTTCCGGAAAAATTTGCCATAACCTCCTTTGTACCAGGAGCATCGGGATATTTCAAATAGCCTCCCATGGCCCTCACCAATCCAAAAGAAAAGGAAAAAGCCAAGCGGCTAGCCGATACGGCGCATAAAATCTTATATATGAATTAAATACATACCTTTTCGTCGAGCATTCTATTTATATACCTTCATACCTTATCCATACCCATCTCATGTATATTTATACCTGCCCAATCTATTTTAACGATACCCGATCGTTTTAACTTAATTCGTTAATTAATTTGTTAATTAACTAATTAGTCTATTTCACTTTTATATTTAAAGATGACATGTTCAAATATATTTTAACTTGCTTATTAACTAATTTGAATCCAAATTTCAAATTTAAGTTCTATATTCGATTTCGAATATCCATTTACAAATCCAATTCACCTTTCAAAGTTCAACTTCAAAATTCAAAACTCGATTACTAATTCCTCTTCGACTTAGTTAATTCTATTAAATTTCTATTCAAATTTTATATCAGTTCTATTATTCAAATTCTATATATCAAATTCTATTCAAATTTTATATTATAATCCGATTTGAATTTCTATATTCAAATTCTATATTATAAATCCCATTTTGAAATTCAACACAGCTTGTCTTTCCCAAAACAAATTCAAAACAGTATCTCTGGTACTAATTCGTCACTTACAACTCGAAAAAGAATACTAATGATGCAGCTATCATCATCGGAACCTGTTTTCCAGCGATCGAAGTGAGTTTAATACTATAAAACCATTTCTAAACATTTCCACTTTGAAATCCATTTCAAAATATAATTCACACTGCTTGTAAAACAATTTAAAATCTCCCAAGATCATAAATTTTCCTTTTTTTAAACCAAATCCATTTACAAACACTTATCCAATTTTCCAGAATTTTAATTCAATTTCTGGCTTAAATTTCAGATTTAACTCATCTGATTTCACGTATTTCACTTATATGAATTCTGATTGGTTATTTACATAACCATTTAATTTATAATCTTACTCGATTATAATAACAACCAATATATCCATTGTATTATAATTTTGATAAATATATCTTCTCTATATCAAGATATACCTTGGGTAAACTTATTTTAATTTACCCTCTTTTCAAAACATATCGTGTCGACCCATCGTATTCGAGTGTTTATAAACTCCTACCGATACAGTGGATCAAACTGATCGACCAGAACCCATAAACAACTCAACCAATGAATCTCCAAAATATAAAACAAATTTTATATCAATAAAAAATACGTTCACTCGTATATATACACTCAAACTCAATCTAGGGTATTACTAACCCTATCTCTACCGAGTCACGCCACAGAGCCAAGGTAATTCACTTAACCTTAAGCTCTGATACCAACTGTAACAACCCGGATTTTGTCGACTTTGGTTATCGCCATAAACTCAATGATGACTAACCAAACATCGAAAAAATACCAGATGGTTAATGAAAGAAATTAGAGGGTGAGGAAAGATAAGATAGAAACTTAGAATAAAAGAAGAAGAAGACAACACAATATCAGAGTAACACGAATCTCACAGCAGAACGAATAACATATAATATATGCAACATAACTTTGAAATATACGTTTGTACTTGAATATACATCATTATCAAAGTACAACACTTACAACACAGCGGAAATAACTATAGCTATATGATCCGGAAGCCTCCTGCTCCAGCTCTCCAAGTATCTGTAAATCCCGACTATTTGACTTCCCATACAAATTTAGGCACCCAAGAGTTTAGGGAAAACAAAACAAAATAAACTCCGAGTCAATCATGGGACTGGTATGAGTAAAACAGTTTTAAACGGTTTGAACAAGTAAACGATATCTCATAAGACCACGCCGTATAACGGAACGGGTTTTTCCCTTATGAGAATACAAAATATCTTTATATCAAAACCTTTTGATATTATAATAATGTCTATCAACCACAATACAATAATCATCTAGCAGAAACGCTTTCATCTCATGTTCTACATATATAGTATACAATCAAAACCGCAAGCACGTATTGGGTAATGGATTTCCAACTATGACAAGGTAAGGAACCACCTTCTGATCAGTGTACTCTAGGAACGATACACTGGGTTCAACAAGAACATCTTACAACCCGGCCACACATGACCGACCACTCATTTCGCTTGAGTTTATCGAACGTATATCACTAACGGTTGGGATCAGCAACCGTTTCCCGAATGGGACAGTATCGACAATAGATTTTTAGAAGTAAATGAAACTCTAGATCAGGTGATTATAAACCCTACTTTGGAGCGACCGACTAAGCCAAGCTGCCTGCCCGATTTCTATCATTTACCGGTTGATGAGGCTTGAAGCTACGCTTTATCATCACACCAGATTCACTTTGAATGCCACATCATCAAATCCATCAAATCACCGATTGACGTCCTCAACAATACATTATGTGTTAGCTAAAAGAAGTTTCCTTCTCCGCTTCCACTCTTGGTACGGTTGGAGAAATCAATGTACGTGACCTTTCTAGAAATACTCTATCAGATATTCATCCATACAAGTCATCTAGGAACAGGATGAACCGAAGGCACTATTCAGTACATCCATCTTAGGCACTGTTATCTAAGACTTATACAATAGCCCTTGCACTTTACTCCGTCTTCAATTATCTTTGGCATATATGATTCGCAATGCTTATGCCAATACAGAGTGGTTCTTTGGATAATAATCCAACCGGTCTCTCCATATTAACAACGTTAAAATGGTCAAAACTTCGATAGTCTGTGAGTTAACTATCAAATGAAAACACGTGTGCAAACAACGTTATTATTTCCAGATGGAAATTTTATCAATCAAACATCATTTAACATTTATCTCCTTAGTTCATTTTTCATCTCTTTAGTTCATTTTTCATCTCCTGTTTCCCTATATTCAACATTTCTTATTTTCTAAATTTAGAAAATATATGTTATTACCCTTGGAGAACCTTTCCATTTCTTGTTTTTCTATATCAGAAAACATTTCTGGTTCTTATTTGGAAAACATTTCCAAAACTCCTTCATTGGGCTTAGAAAAATGTTTAAACAAACCATCGCGGTGCCAACTCAAACCATTACGCTTATTAACTAAATTCCTTTAACTAACCTTCACTATCGAACCTTAACCATTCCTTAGTTAAAAATGGAGTCAATCAAGTTGGCGTAATACTACCTCTCATACCTTAACTGAACAACGTTTCTAACCTTGAAATAGACAAAGTTCACCTTTTAATTCTTTAACAAACATCCTTACGTAACTCTCTTTCGTTCGAATAAATCTCTATTCGATAACTCCTCCCTTCGAATAACTGAATTTGAAAATCTTTCTTACGCATAACTAGATTCGAAAACCTTTCTTCGAATAAACTAAATTCGATTAACTCTATTTATTTAACCCCTATCGATTAACTCTTTTTACTTAACTCCTTACTTAACTCCTTCCGAATAACTAATTCGATAACTCCTTTCGATTAAACTATAATCGATAACTCCTTTCGAATAACTAATTCGATAACTCCATTGTGTTTAACTCTATTCGAATAACTAATTCGAATAACACTTATTTATTTAACTCTATTCGAATAAAATAAATTCTATTAACTCCATTTGAATAACTCTAGTTCGATTTAACTCTATTCAATAACCCTAGTTCGATTTAACTCTATCGATTAACTCTAACTGATTAACTCTAACTGGTTAACTCTAACTGATTAACTCTATCTAACCAACTCGACTTGACTAACCCCTTTCGAATAACATATTCGATTTACTAACTTTTGAATACCATATTCGATTGACTAACTTTCGAATACCATATTCGATTAACTCCCTTCGAATAACTTATATTCGATTTAACTCCTTTCGAATACCATATTCGATTTAACTCCTTTCGAATACCGTATTCAATTTAACTCCTTTCGAATACCATATTCGATTTAACTCCTTTCGAAAAACTAATTCGATTTAACTCCTTTCGAATACCATATTCGATTAACTAACCTTATTTGCTTTATAAATATTTCCTTTTTAACAACGTTTATTCATTTTTAAAGATTTAATTTTAGTAACGGTTCTTCACTTTAAAAATGATTTCCTTTTCCAATTCTATTTGTAATTGTTTTACAAATATCTCCTTTTCAATTTATTCTTTGATTTTTTTTATAAATTTCGATTTATAAATATCTCCATTTATAAATATCCCCATTTATAAATATTGTCTTTTATAAAATTCTTTTTGATTTTATAATTATTTTATTTTCAATATTCAATTTGAAAATCACCTTATCAACATTCCAGTATTTCTATGGTACTTAACACATCAAATCACGATGACCAATATCGTCCAAACACATATAATCAACCACAGATTATAAACTACATCATATATCACAATATATGAAAAACAATAAAATAACTATTGATGAATCCAGTCGGATCCCTCCAACCTGTTTCCCTGCATCCACAGATGTTACAGAATAAAATCAACATCACTTTCATTTCCATATGACATATTCTGTTAAACAGAATCAATATTGAAATTCATCTAACTGACTTGCAGTTCAATCAAACAGTCAATACACAGTCAATCAGACAATATTTAACAGTTCTAAAAATACAACATGAAATTATAAACTGTTTAGAGTTAGTGAGATTTACTCACATTGGCAGGTCATCTTTAAAGAACGATAAACTATTTGTTTGATTTGAATCAAACAATTTATTTCTCCATAAATTCATACGAGCCCCAATCCACTTCCAGTCAGCTTCATTGTGAAGCTCTCATCCATACGGTCCTAATGCAACTTACGGTTCGTCAATCTAATATCGTATGAGAAAGTTATCATGTTAACAAGTTCTATTTTGAATTAAACTTGAACTTTAAATAAATAATGTACATGGGCCTTTACCCTTGAAAATCTCGGCCCAGTTTCCATTTAAACCCGCTCCACTCCTACCCGTCTTCTCCAAATACAGAACATCGCGACTTCTAGTACTTCATGGCCAAAGCTGGCCCTTCTTCCACCGATTTACCCCAATTCTGTTCCACCATAAATCCAACTAAATTCACCAAAATTTTCCTTATCCAATCTTCTTCCACCCCAACCCGTTTTGATTGAGCTCGAATAGCTCTTGAAAGGTGCGACTTCGAACCACGAAATGCCAGGTTCGACGTCGACTTCAACGGATTTCCACAAAGACTTGCCAATACTTGCGTCTTGATCTCCTTAACTCGAATAAAACCTCCACACTTCGAATCAATGCCTCAATCCTCAAAAATCTAAAACCCTAGCTCAAAAATAACGACGCTGTATATTTCGCAACAGCTAAACCCAACGTCGAACCACATAAAATTCATATGAGCTTGTAGAGGAGGACGCGCTGAATCAAGATATAGGGGTTTCATGATTTTAGATATTTGATATGGTTTTTTTTTTATTTTTCTTTTGAGGTTTTTGTTTTGCTGATATGAGAAAAAATGAGTGGCGCAGTTTTTGGTTTGCTTGACTTCAGAATTAGGATTAGGAAAACTTAGAGAGGGTATTTATAGGGGATTTTTATATTTATTATTATATTCGTTTTAAATCATATGCTATCTACAATCGTCCTCTAAAATTCCTATGACCACATACGATACCCAAAAATCACGAAACTGGACATGCAGCTTCATTTTGATATTACGGTCCCAACGAAACTGGTTTCGTCGAATTCCGACTCCGTTTGCTCACATAGTGTATTTTTAACCATCAAAATACTGACTGTTTTTCACTCTGAAAATCCGTACGGCCACACAGTGACTCTAAAAATCACGAAACTGGAAATCTAATAAATACTTGACATTGCAGATCCAACAAAATTAGTTTCAACGAATTCCGACTTCGTTTGCAAAAGTGGCTATTTTTAATGCTCAGGATGACCCATTTAAATATATGAATATATTTAAATATAATTAAATTTAATATTAATAAATTAATATTATCGTATATATTCACAACAAAATATCATACAGCTTCACTGGGATTTATAACTCGATCCTTCACATCCCGATTAAATCGATATTCGATTTAAAATGAAATTCCTTTTTTAAAATACAAATAATCCCTTTATAAATTATAAAGGAATTCCACATCGACTTTTCTAAAATTTGATTTGGACGTAAATCAAAATCTACACGACGAAATCCCGATTTTTCTCTTCCACTAGAAAGATATACTCCACCAGCTCCACACGTTTCTTGTTTCACAGAAATCCGATTTAAAACGAATCCTGTACATTCAGTTGAAGTACGAATCACCAATTTACGAACTGCAGCGCCATTTCGAGCTCGATTTTAATTATATTATAACTCTACGTTCAAACTGTCGTTTATATAATATATTCTTTATTCAAATTCAATTTCAAGTTGAATTAAATATCACAGATGATCCAGTTCACACCATATCGCCATTTCTGCCAATTCTGATTATTTCAGAATTAAATATATTATTTAATTTATTATTTTAAATTAAATATTCGCCATTATTTAATTAAACCACCATTTAATTCACTATATCACTATTTATATAATTAAATAAATTAATTATATTACCTCTGCCAATGCGGGTCATTACAATAAGTTTCCAATCATTAATTTTTGCTTATCAAGAAATATCAATGCGAATCTTAAATATCGTATCACAATATCCAAAATATCTTATTTGAAACTGTATTGAACTTCTGGTTCAAATGAAATATATGAACAACTTTAAGTTGTTTACCTATATTGAACTTCTGGTTCAAATAATATATAAACAATTTCAAGTTTGTTAAACTGTATTGAACTTCTGGTTCAACTGTATTGAACTTATGATTCCACTGTATTGAACTTTTGGTTCCACTGTATTGAACTTTTGGTTCTACTGTGTTGAACTTCTGGTTCAAACAAAATATATAACAACTTCGAATTGTTAAAATTTATTCTTCAATACGATATGTAAATATAAATATATAAGCAAGATACAACTCATTTTGAAAATTGTGCAATCTTTGGATACTTTATTATTATCTCATATGATTTAACTAAGATGTGTGATGTTATTATTTCATACGGTTTGAATAAAGCTTCAGGCTTTTAAATTATGAAGTATTTCAAATTCATTGATTTAGGAACTTCAAGTTCCTAAGCATATATATACACATACATATGCATATCAATTTTATATATTTATGATGAACTTATGGTTCTCAATCTTTTAACATACTTTTAATTCAGAAGCTTTTACATTTTTACTAATTGACAAGATTTCAAACTTGTATACTTTATCAAAAATGTTTATATATATATAATGCATGACTTCAGGTCCAAGACTTTAAGTTATACAACTTCCAGTATAAATATTATCTTTGCACAACTTCAGGTTGTGGTTCTATCCTTTCTTCCATAACATTAGTTATTACTATCTAAATACATCGAATAATAATACATATATCTATTCATATTCCAAATACAAACATACATCAGTTAACTAACAATAACAAATGCATTCAATGCATTTATTACAATAAGGTAATATAATATATTATCATAACAATGCATTCTCCAACATTCAATGCATTTATGACAATAAGGTGATATAATATATGTATCAATCACATTATCAACATTTTACATTCTCTAACATGAATGGTTCAAAAATTTACAGATCTGTACATAAAATTCACAACTATAAACAAAAATAAACTACATATCTCATATTCAATTTTTTTTCTCAATCTTCAATATGAATGATTTGAAAAACTAGTAAATTTATACATAAAATTCACAAACATAAAAATTACATTTTTTTAAATTATACAACTCATATAAAGATCTTTTAGACCTTTCTTTTTATATCAAAATTGCTTCTTGCCTTTTTAGAAACTGCAGGTTCTAAATTTTCCATGTAATGACAAAAATAGTTTTTGCATTCACTTCCGGTGTGCAGAATTAAGATTAATATTTAGATCTTAACTCAATATGATCTTCAGGATGCATATTTTCTTTATAAAAGTTTTCCTGAGAAACAATGAAATATTTCTTCTAGAAATATAATATGTTCCAAAATGACTATAATAAAACTTCAAGTTTTATCATAATTCATTTATTGTTATTATATATTTTAAATTGAAGTAACTTTTCTAGAAAGTGCCCCTTTTTTCACAATTAAGAATCATTTTACTATTTTTCTTCAAGAAAATAGTATTTATTATAAATGTAATGATCTCTTCCAATAATAAGTTTCTTCAAGTGATTACATGTAGCATAAAGTTGGAATACAAGGCTTTTTCCTTTCCGTTGAAATTTTTCCTTTCATTGATTTTTCAAATCCTTTCCTTTTACAGGTCATTTGCTATATGCAAATATTAAATGCAATTATATGCTTTTATGCTTTATTTCATGTTTATTGTTTGAATATGAACTTCGGGTTCCTTGTTTGCATATGAACTTCAGGTTCCTTGTCTGCATATGAACTTCAAGTTCATTGTTTGCATATGAACTTCAGGTTCCTTATTTGAAAGAATTTGCATATGGACTTTAGATCATATGAGCTTCAGGTCATTTGCATGTGAACTTTTGGTTCAATGACTCTTGCTTTGTGTTTGGAAGTATGACCGTCTTCTGTTGGCATAGTGCTCCTTCAGGGAGTTCCCTAAGTGGGGTGTATCTTTTTTTTTAGTTAAATATTCTGATTTTAGATCATCGTGGATATGGCCTCTTAAAAATATCAGGGCCTTTGCTTTGTCCTGCTGGGACATATTATTAGCATTTTTAATGGTACTCTCTAAGCATTAGATTGTAAATGGATTTCAGTGTTCGACATTTTTGTGAACTACACAAAGATAATAATTGCAGATGCTTAATTAAACAAAATTCACATATCAATATACATGTTATATAATTATCAAAACGAATTACTAAATTAACGAACATACAAAACGATGATACTGTAATGGTGTTATATCATAAAAATATATTCATATCTCATAAAATAGAATAGGACCGTATACATGGATGTAATAAATTGAATATATTACGGCATAGAATCATAAAAAATAATAATAACCAAATCTGCAAGTTTTTCTTTATACATTTATAATGAACTTCTTACAATAATGAAACATTACAAATCGTCAAGGAGCCATACACCATGTTACATAACAAAATTAATGGCCACATTAATACATATGTTGGCTAACAAGAAGCTTGCTATTTACATATATGCATACCTATTAGCAATGGCTTCTCTATTATTGAAGAGATAAAGTAGCAAATGAAGATGTTTTATGTATGACGTATGAGGTAAAAGATCCATATATAATATTATAAATAGAAAATGAATCGATCTTCCTAAAAAAAAAAATTTGTATACCATAATACCAGTATGAATAGGTGGATATCTAAAAACAACTAAGTTAAAAATTAATTAGATCTAAAAAGTTTAGATCCACTAAAATAGAATCTAGATCTACAAAAAATAAAAAATAAAAGTGATCTAGAAGTATGGATCACATCTAAGCAGAAGATACAACAAGTTCATATATGTAGATCTATATGATTGCAAAACATAAAAAAAATAACTTACATGATAGATCCATAAATATAGATCTAGAATATTTCAAACAATAGCTCTAATAGAGCTTCGTGCCGATAACGCATTCTAAAATGAACACAAAACAGAAGAAATAAGGGAGAGAGGACATTTCTATTCACTCAGATGTATATTCTTTCTATTACATTGGCTCCTATATATATAGGCTTTTGGAGCTAATCTTTAGCTCATTCCCATTATGTAGGACTAAACATAGAACTAATAAGAGCATATTCACAACATTCATATATATATATATATATATATATATATATATATATATATATATATATTACAACAGGAATGATAAATATAAGAGCAACGACCAGTATATTTTAAACAATGTATTAATAAATATAACAACACTGTTTGTTTGTGTTTAACGACGTTTCAGTAAATATATTTAACAGTGTTTAGCAATCTGAGAATAACAAATGTTTCATTTCAACAACATGCAATGTCTCAACGAAGGAAAAATTAGGTTTTCATGAGTAGAATAAGTGATAAATGAAATTTTAAAATAAAATAAAATGACATTGTTTGTGTTTGAGTCTGATCTCCTTCTTCGTTGCTACCTCATCAATTCAATCGTTTTTTCTTTTATAAAAGAACGATATACATAACAATTGGATGTACGGACAATAAAAAATAGTACGAAAGGGTATTTTTGAATGGTTTCGGGGTTTGAAAAGAAATAAATGGCGTGTAATTTTTTTACAAGTATGTGGGGTGGGAAGGGCAAACAACGGGGTACTATTAGCCTTTTTTTTCGTTTGGATATATTGATTTTTTTAAATCCTAAAGAATAACGGTTTTCAGAGGAATAGGATTGAACTATTTTTTTTATCGACATAAATACGCCGATTTTTATAATTACGGAGGAAATGCACCGAAATGATTATTAATTTTCGACATATCACTTTCGAATACATATATAATTGATTACGTGTGCATTCGGTGCAGTGGTGATGAACTGTTTATTTTAATTCGGTTTTCCATATCGAATAAGTTTTTAATCTAATTTGAAGGGGCAATCCAGGAGTATTTAGTAGTGTGAAATAATATGTTTGTATAGCCTCTTATCATTTTTTCAAAGAGTTGAGTGTTTAAAAAAAATGTCTCCCTTAATAATAGTTGGAGTGCTAATAACAGTACCCTTTAGGTCACCATTCGCGAAGAGGCAAGTATTTGATGTAATTTTGATTTTTTTTTGATATGTTTTCTAGATTTACGAAATTGACTACATAAATAAATTTGAAAAGTAAATTGGAAACAATATAATCAAGAATAATATAATAGGAATAGAATTATTGTTAAATAAGCACCAATTGTAAAAGGGTGTGAAACATTGATCATTTCTCCTTGTATATAATTTGACCTACAATTTAGGCACATGATTTGATTTATTCCACACCACTAGAAATGAGCACTTATCGCTAAATTTATGGATGCGAACACCTAATGAGAGTTTGTATTACGGAACCCAACGTTTGATATCACATAATACATGACTATGCAAGGGAATAAGAGGTTTCCAATCAAGAACCCTAATCAGAGTCTGAGTAAAGAAGTTATGCATTCGAGTATAACGATCGAATCAAATTTTACATATAAATGATCTAGGGTCATCATGCAAACTTATGAATAATGTTGAGTGTCCTACGTTGAAATCTTTAGAAATTAATTTTTTTTCCACAAGGCAAGTCAGTCTTTATAGTGGTCCATGTCACTTATTACTGTGATGTAAAAACAAGTATTTTGCACATGCACAAAACAGCTATAGCTGGATTTAGAGTGTCCATGCCACTGTACAATGTAAAACAGAAGTGTAGAAGAATGCTTCAACTGCTAAATGTCATGGTCCGATCAACGTTAGTTGAGTAAGAATGGCTATGGGTGATAGGAGACCCAGGCCCACTGTCATGCAGTAAGCTTGCAAAGTAAGCAAGAAGGTTTGACACATAAGCAGAAGATGTCTGGTCATAAATGTACTTTCTGTCCCAGCTTCCATCTTCCAAAACACACTTGTTAGTTTCTCCAAAAACTCTCCTAATTACATAAAGTCAGATCGAAACCATTATAATAATGTAATTTCCTAAACTCACTAGCATCTTCATTAACAAACACGATAAAAGCCAGTATGCAAAGGATCATAGCGCATGTCAGAATGAACATGGATCCACGACTTGTCATGAGAACTCCACCCTATAGTATGGTCAACGGTAGTATCTGTCTCTACTGAGGTGGCCTTAGCAGTGTCGAAAGGACGTGTCACAGGCATTTCTAGTTTTTCTATCACCTTGGCTTTTAGGACACAAATACAAGTTACTGCCCTTGTGAGTCGATCTTTTTCTAGGATGGGCCTATCCGAAGATAATTTGCAAGCAACAAGAAAATGTCCAAAAAAAAGGCAAGTTATGCATACGTCGGTTTCCATGTGTATTGGACATCAACAAAAAAGGTGGCAAGCAAGCAAATTTTCAAAGATGAAATACTTTTAAGGGAGATAATATAATGATCCGAAAATTTCATCACTTTGATTTAGGATTATTTAATTAGTTTAAATATTAAATTTCGGTTTTTTTAGAATTATAATAACACTTATGTTTCAAATAATTGTTTGATATTAATGGCATATTTTTAATTTAATTTGTAGATTCTTTTCATAATTTTTAATTTGAAAGATGATTAAATATTATTTTGACATTTTTTTAAAATCAAACATCAACATTTTTTAATATAACATAATAAGTTTACTTGTCTTATTTTTTGTTATTTTATGATCACATCATAAGTCTATATACGACCGTTTGTTGTTGTTCATGGCTCATACGTAGATGCGGTGTGGTGTGTTGGAGCACCCAAAATTAAACAAATCACATGTAGTACATACATCATCACTAAGCCATCATTGTGTTCTCTTGTTCCCTATTCTTTCCTGCGACAGTTGTAAAGCTTTCACCTTGTTCCATGGAAGTATGTTGCCTCGGTGACGGTGTATCTCTAATGAATGTGTGTGTATGTGTGTGTGTGTGTATATATATATATATATATATATATATATATATATATATATATATATATATATATATATATGTGTGTGTGTGTGTGTGTAGGCATGATTATCTACATCCCATATTTCCATTTGATTTTACCAAATATGTAAACGTAACATTCCCTCATTCAAAAATCAGTCCTCTCCAGTCCATGTCATTTTTTGCATAAACCTTCAACATGATATTTGTTCATATAAATTTCTTATATTTTTAGAAACAAGCAGCAATCGATTTGACAAATTGATCGTGATATCATCAAAATGCTAAAAGTTGGAAATTTTGTTGATAAACTTCAAAAAAAAAAAAAATCTTCCAATCTAGAAAGAATTGATCAACGCCATAAGCATGGGACCATTACGAATTGTACTATTTTTGATGAAGTTTTGACAAGATTTTATGTCAACGATCGACGATGAGGGAAACTAGGGCTGAGATAATTGAGAAATAAATGACACCTTGTAATTTTAACATTAGTTATTATAGTTAATTAATTACGATCCAATTATGAAACTTGGGCGAATGGTGGAATTTGACTATGAGATTTGCATCATTGCGTTTTCATGGCAAAATTTAATGCAACATTCATATTTAAAGTTTGATGAACGTAGCCCATACGAAGAAGTTACTGACAAAATAGTAAAATAACATAAATATATATTGGATATGGGGTTGGATTGACTCCTTTATAGGGAGAGCTTGACCTAGCGGTCGATCGACATGAATGGAGTGATTGACGCTTTATGGTAATACATCTTTTTTGACATGGCCTAATGGTCAAAATTTAATCGTTTTGGATCGAATTAATTGAAAAACTATAGGGTTGATCGTATAGTCTAAAAGCAAGTATATAAATGTGCTACTAAGTGTAACATACAAATTTTGAAAAAGACACACAATAATTTTATACTGGTTAGGACCTCTTGTCCTACATCCATTCGTGAAACTCCCCTTCGGAATATCACTCTTAGCAAACCCTCGCTTCACCCGGAGGAACAAACTTGGTTACAATAAAGTGTTCTTGTCAAAAGTATGTTCTAATATGACACGAATATTGACTGATGAGTATAGATGCTTCCAATATATCTTTTGGAGTAGTGTTTTCAATGAACTGTAGAAGTAAATGGAAGAGCAATTGATGTTGTGAACTGCTAGAATGCAAATGGAGAGATTCAAAGAGTATAGAATATTGAAATTGTAGAGTAAGTCAGATTGGTGATGATCTCATGAATCTTGAATCTATATATAGTCGTGAGGAGTTGTATTTGAATGGTGGTGGTCATTGCTGATAATCCAAAAGTTGCCTTGATTGATGGTGAAGAGAAATCAAGATGTCTTTTGAAAATGTGGTAGTTACAATTCAATTCTTCTGGCCTAAACCCACGTTAGACGTGTTGAAATTATTTCAAATGTCTAATGCATGTTGCAGATAATTTCCCAAATCCCATATCAGATGTCAGAATATAATTTCATATGTCTGATACAATGTATCAACATCTATTTGTTCTTCTTGTATGTTCTTTGTTGTTCTAGTTGATTTGAACTTTCTTGTATCTTCTTTGCTTGTCCTTAGACATTGCTATCATGGATTACTTTGAGTTGATCTTGTAGACAGCCTGCATAAACACACACACGCAAACACACACTCACACACACACACATATATAAACACACACACACACACATATATAAACACACACACACACATGATTTCCATTGTATGATTGTTGTCATCAAAATCGTCGAATGGATTTCTTAAAATCCCCCCCTTTTGATGATGACAGCTGTACATTGTAGTTAAAAATATAATTTATATAACTCCCCCCACATATATGAACTACCCGTAAATAAATCTCTCCCCATTTGTCATTATCGAAAATGAGATGAACCTTTGATAAAATCACAAATAATTAAATTTAGATATCATGTACATTCCATAGTCAAAAACATATAACCGATCATACTATGATATATTAACAAGATAAGCATTTTAACTTGTTAGATAGCATGTACTGCCAAAGATCATAGCATAACCATCAAAATGATATCGTTACATAATTTCACAACATTTTAACAAACATAACATAAGGTGTTTCATGATATTTACATAATTCCACAACATCTTCACAGACATAACTTAAAGTTTTAAACAATAATTGCATATTCATCTAAATATAAAGTCTTAAAAGGTTTTTAAGCAATGTCGTCATGATTTATGCTCTCTAGCTCTTTATCTTTATAACCAGTTTTAGATGATTCCCTTTGGTGTACATCCTTTTCTGGTGAAGAGAAAGGAGATGGTGGAGATAATATAGGTTGTCGGGTACAAGGTAAAGTTCCTTAAGCGGAAGTACCACCGTACTCATACTCTTTTCAACCATTGCGAGTCATGATGCAAAGGTTAGTTGCATACTAGCGATATTTTTATTTGATTTTGGTAAAGGATGTGTAGATTTTGAATCATTATTTCACTAGCGATTCATTTGGATGTATTTGAGTTTTAGGACGAACTAACCCTTCATTTGACTGATACTCAAAGGAATGAGGAGGAGGAGGTTCGTGTTCATGTTCTTGTTGATTCTCTTAATGATGTTCTTGTTTTCCTTGATGTTTTTCCTTTCATTCTTCGAGGGTAATAATTGTAGGAGGTCCTTGCGGAAGGTGCATAAGTTTAAAGAATTATTTCGATGCTTCTTTAATCGGGACCTCCTCAAATGCTGATAAAAAAGAAGGAACTTTATCTGACCGTAACATCCTTACAAT